>MU715547.1:72612-90007 GCA_026770625.1 Nicotiana glauca
TGATCAGTTTAAGGAGATTGTTGGGTCAGAATCTGAGTTGAAAAATGAGGACTTAAGGTTGAACGGACAAATGGCCAAAATATACCAAGACTGGATTAGTGGGCGTCCTCCACCCTTATTTCCCACTAACTACACTGAAAGCCTCGTCACCATTTTGCCACTATCACAAACCAGATTCCCGCTGCTGCTAATATCTTCCCACAACTTCACACTCCACCCACCAAAACTACCTTATATCCTGCTCCTCTAACCACTCATGCTTTTGTAGCTCCTCTAACAGCTACCTTTCCTCGATCCTCTAGCGAGATTGTATTCAAAATCATTGATGCCCAACACTGTGCTCAAGAACCAACTTTCAAGGTCTCGGATCCATACTCTCACGCTCCTCGTTTTGAGCCTCCCGGTGAAACTAAAAATCCTTATATCATATTGAGAAAGATGAGATATCCAGAAAGGTAAAAATCTTAAAAGCAGTCTTTAGAAACTATGCAAGGGTTGGCAGGCCAGGAGAGTATTGCCTTCAAGAATCTGTGTATGTTCCCTGGCGTTCACTTGCCCGCAGAATTTAAAATACCAAAGTTTAACTTGTATGACGGGCATGGAAATCCAGTAGCCCATCTGAGGGGTTATTGATGTGAAATGAGAGGTGTTGGCGGAAGATCAACTACTGATGGTGCTTTTCAGCGAGAGCCTGACTGGGACAGCCTTGGAATGGCATACTCATCAAGATGTTAGTAAATGGCATACATAGGGTGACATGGCTCAAGATTTTGTTCGGCACTATCAGTACAATGAAGACAATATCCTAGACCACTCCTCCCTATCCTAGATGGAAAAGAAACCTAAAGAAAGTTTTAGGGAGTTTTGGTTCAGATGGAACGAACAAGTTGCTCGAGCCAGTCCTCCGATTGATAGAAAATATGCTGGTGAGTCTCACCAATGATAGGATCCAGTGGGCATTCCTGCTAAACACTTTCAGCCTCAATGCAGACCCTATGAACATCCCCAAGCTCCACATAATCCACCCCAATATTGTCCTTAGAACAGCATCTGACCATCTGTCCAACCACTAGGTCACTCCCTAGGGCGAGCACCAGCACCCCAAAATTCTCGTGCGCCTTCATGGAATTTTCAAGCACCCTATAACCCTAAAAAACATAGGCATGGAGGGAAACAAAGTCAAACAAATAGTTTCATGCCAATCGGAGAATCCTACACAAGCCTGTTTAAGAAGTTAAAATATTATGGCCTGATTGAGCCGCTCCTCGGCTAAACTCCCTACACATATGCAAAATATTTTGATCCTACTATATGGTGCATGTACCACTTTGATTTCCAAGGGCATAACATCAAAGATTGTCAAACTTTGAAAAGGGAATTAGAAAGAATGATTCAAGAAGGGATAATAGTGATCAATGACAGTGACATGGGGTATGCGAATCCCTTTGGGAACTTGCTGACCGAAGTTAATGATATTGAAGTTCGTAATGGTCTTGATAATATTGATATGGAACTCAGTGGCTAAGATGCCGAGCTTGGTAATTAGAAAGACGCTCCTTTCTTGGCTGGCTGAGGAGGAGTCTTGGTGGTTCATTTTTTTTATCATTTTTGTTGTCCAGGTTATTTCAGGGTTGTAGTCCGGATATTGTCTTGTGACCAAACTCCTCTATCCTTTTATTTTCCTAGTTCCTTTTGTTGTAGTAACTCATTCAGTGTTATCTAGGTTTGTGCTGGGGTTGTAACCTAGTTTATTTTGCTTGTTTTATTGTTCAAACCCTTTCACCGTCTTCCTAATGCAATTTTCTATTTTCTGTTATTTCTATTCAATTTTTGTTTAGTTCTCTTCTCCTTTTATATTTCCTTTCATGCTGGCTCTAGTGACATGACATGCACGCATAATTCTAGGCCTTGTCTCAAAAGTTAGTTTAATCATGAAGCAATGAAATAATTTTGAACATGATAGAGACATTTGAGGGAAATAAGTATAAATTTTGAAATTTTGAGATCATTTAAAGCCCGAACGGTTGAAATTGGGGCAGATAATTTTGGTTAATAAGATGACAAGAAGTCGTTAAAGAAGAGTGCATCCCACACAACTTAAAGCGAGCAGTTTTGAGTTCAAGTGCTCCTCAATTTACAAGATAAGGTCAAGAGAGTTTGCTCTGAAGTGACGGAGGATATCTATTGTAAAGAGGGAATCACCCAACAAGAGTTTTGTACCTGACAAGGCACTAAAAAAGTGGAAGGCATATCAGTTATATCATTGCCGAAGCTGTAAATGAAATGTTGTGTGTGCTCTTCCTTTTTCATTTCAAGTTGCGTGTACTTGGCATTTCCAAGGATTGGCAGGCCCTCTTTCAGCTACCCAAACACTTATACCATTCGATATCCTTTTGATCTTGTATTGATTTCTTTGACCTCCCCTATTTTGGAATCAAGTTAGAGTCATACAGAAAAAAAAGTTCATGACCCCATATGTTTATTTTAGAAATTTAATTCCAAAAGGAAAATTCATAAAAGAAAAGAAGGGAAAAATAGAGATAAAGAAAAAAAAAGGAAAAAAAAGAGAAAAAGAAAGAAAAAGGAAAAAAAAGAAAAAGGAAAATAGTAGCAAAAGTAGTCTTGTGAACTACATTCGACCTGATTCTTGTCACCACAAGATACGTAGGCAGCCTTATGGTTCGGTTGCACAAAATAAAATATTTCATAATCCCACAAAAGCGAGAATGGGACAGTCTTTCTTAGAAATTCCATTTCAAAAAGAAAAATAGAAAAAAAGAGAATCAAATTCCATTGTTTCAGAAATTGGGACAAAGTTTTTAGAATGGATTCCAAAAGTTGTGAATAATAAATTCCTTTATGATAACATTTCTTTCTAAACCGGTCCAAAAGCCACATTACAATCCAAAAAATACCTCCCAAATAATCTTTGAGAGTGCCAAGTCAGACATGCCAGTAGCATATGATATTTCTATCGTGGTTAAAGTCTTGTCATCTGCAGAATCAGAGAAAAAAAGAAGAAAAGAAAAAAAGAGAGAGTCTTATCGGTGAAAACCTTCGCATGTACCATAAGACGACGGTAAGTTGAGAGAAAGAACAAAATGAGAGAGGTTTGATGGTGAAACCCCTTTGGGCACTAAAAATCGGATAAAGGACCGTGAATCATATAGGATAATCGAAGCATGGAAGCCCTGTTTCACGACTCAGAGGTACAACAAGAGTCGAACATTAGACTTACTTGACAGATTAGGACACTTAATACAAAGGTGCATGTCATTGTCATTAGAGTTTGGTATCCACATCTGATAAGTTTCTACTTTGTAGTTTTTCCTGTTAGGTATCATATCTTTCCATTGTCCTAATTATGTTCCTTTTTTTTTGTTTACTTCCTCTTCCTGAGTCTGTTTGGTCAGAACAAGTGAGAAATGACTTCAAAATTTGCTACCAGCCTTCCAATTGTACTAAACGGAATCTGGCTAGCACATCAGAGCGGTATAAGTTAGGAAAGAATAGTATGCACACTGAGAGGGTGGCAATTGACGTGCTTTGGGATTCATGCGAAATACAAAGGTTCGGTACATGAATGCATGATCACAATGCAACAGATAGAGGGTATTGGGTTTGAACGGATTACAGGTATTTTTTTGTAATAAGGTTGAAAGATAAAGTGGTTAGTCAATAAACAAGCAAAGCATTTCAAGTTAAAATTAAAGTTATGATGGCAAATGAAGGAGCGATCGCCCTCAAAGTCAAGGCCACAAACCAACCACCAACATTAAACTCACAAGTTTTCTTTGTTCGAAATAGGGATGAAGACTACGTCCAAATTAGTGTTTGGAAGCTTGAATTTTTCAAGTGTTGTGTCCAAATTTTGTCAGCACAAAGGCGGTTTGAGAAGGGGAAAGAAAATTTGTTCGATCTGCAGGAACCCTCCATGAGGAAAGCATGGTTCAGGGGCAAGGAATTTTGTTCGTTCTACAGAGATCGTCCAGGAAGAGAGCATGGCTCAAGTAAGTTCATTCACCGCTTTTCAGGACCCTCCTGGATAATGGGATTTAGATTCAGGTTTTCAAAACCCTCCTGGATAATGGGATGTAATTTTGAGTTCTTAGGACCCTCCTGCAAAATGGGATGTAGTTTTGAGTTCTTAGGACCCTCCTGGATAATGGGATTTAAGTTCAAGTTTTCAGGACCCTTCTGGATAATGGGATGTAGTTTTAAGTTGTCAGGACCCTCCTGGATAATGGCATTTAATTTAAAGTTTTCATGTTCCTCCTGGATAATAAGATAAGTTTTCAGGACCCTCCTGGATAATGAGATTTAATTTTAAGTTCTCAGGACCCTCCTGGATAATGGGATTTAATTTCAATTCCTTTGCACCCTATTGGATAATGGTGTATAGTTTTATGTTTTTAATACCTTCATAGACAATGCGATTTAATTTTAATTTTTGGGGCCCTCCTGGATAATGGTATTTAGCTTTAAAATTCTTGTAGCTCTTTTGGATAACATGATTCGGTTAACACTCACAGATGTTCGCAGTATCAACTAGGAGCGAAAAAGTTTCTTATATTTTGTCTGTTTTGTGGTAATGACAGGCGCCCACCTGGAAAATAAGGGAATTCATTTCAAAGTTCAGCATCAGGTGCCCATCTGGATAACAAGGGAATTTATGTTCAGTTTCAGCATCAGGCACCTGATAACGAGGAATTATGATACATTTTACACTCTTTCATGCTTGGATTTAGACTAGAAATGTGTACAAAATAGACCTAAAAGGCTCACAACTTGTGCTTGATTGCAGGTTTGATAAACAAGGTGACAAGATGCCAAAAACAGCTCATAACATAGTGAAACTTGCACAAGTGCCAAAGCAAGGCAAAGCACAGTCAAACAGGGCCAGTGCGGCCGCACACTATTCTGTGCGGTCCGCACAAGTGAAGTTCAGAGAGTGCGCATCTCAAGCCAAAAAGGCAATACAACCGCAAAGGATTTTCTATGGTCTACATTGGAGTCACTACGGCCCTACTTGATTTAGTACGGTTGGCAGAGCCAAGGTTCAGAGAGATGCCTGTTTGGAGATTGAAGGCCAATACGGTCTACGGTCCATTTCATGCGGACCGCACTAGAAGCCACCGCGGCCACACTAGACTTTGTGCGGTCCGCGTTGCCCAAGTTCAGAGAGCTGGATATTCAAGTCAAGAGCCTTAGAGTGGCCGTACTTGATTTTATGCAGCCCGCACTAGCCCCGCAGGGGTATTTTTGTTCGAGAGTTTTAGCCTAGTATAAATACATTCTTTTCCCATTTTTAGGTCATTAGATAGTTTTGTACTCAGAGCTGCGCTCGTGACTTTGTTGCTTTTAGCTATTTTGAGTAATTTTAGTGTGATTTCAACATTGAATCTTCAAGTTTAATTTAGTAATTAATTATTATGGGTTTCTCTTCATCTATTTCTTTATTTTCTTCTCTAATTATGAGTAGCTAGAACCATAAGCTAGGGTTGTGGCTCAACCCTAGTGTGGGTAATGGATGGGTCTTGTGTTTTAGGGCTTATTGACTATGGGTGTCTTATATTTGGACTAATTTCATGTTTAATTGCTAAATTAGTGGTTGCAAACACTAGTTTGTGTTTAGTTGACTTTGGCTCTTCTTGAGAAAGAGAGCCTAAGTCTCTGAAATTTGTTCAATAAGGATAGTAATACCCAACTTGAACCTTAATTGCTTGTGCAAATTTGCATACCCAATTGGTCTTGAGAAAGTCAATTCGAGCAAAATCACTCAAACTAACGAGAGGTATAGAGTGAGTAGAATCGAGCAATGGTTATATCACACTCCCCAATTGTGACAGCCTAGCTTTAGACTCAAGAATTCATCAATTGACCACCTAGATGAAAGTCACTACCCTAGTGCTTTTTAATCATTTGAACAACTCACAATAGTTTAACCCTAGCTTATTTTAGTTTAATTGAGCACTCTAGTTTTATAAAATTAGAATCATAATCAAAACCAAAGATGTGTAGAAGTGTAAATAAACAACTCCACTTTAGATAGACACCCAACTCCAATATCTAGCTCCCTGTGGAAATTGATCCCGACCTTAATCAGGTAAAAGCTGCTTCGACCTCTCTCGCTACTCAATAGTTGTGCAGGGTTTGCCTCAATCACTTTTTGGCACCGTTGATGGGGAGCTAACGGTTTTGGATATCTATCTAAATAGTTTTGTGTATTGTTCTTCTTTCCTTCTTTGTCAGTAATTTGTGTGTGTCACAACTTCAGGTACAAAATGGCATTAAATGCTAATCACCCTCTTGGAAATGTGATTACTGGGGAGGAGGTTGATGATAATAGAGAGGATGAGGTGCCTCTTATACCTCCAGGACAACGAAGAGGCCGCCTAGCTAATGCTAATGAAAATATTCCAGACCCTCCTCTGCCACCTCCAAGAGTGGTTCCTCGAGTGCTCCCAAACCAAGGCTTTGCAAGTACAATTGTCTCACCCTAGATCCAAGCGGGCAATTTCTAAATTACTAATGTGATGCTGACATTGGTAGAGCAGCATCAGTATTTCACGGGCGCTGCTAATCAAAATGCTTACAAACATCTCAAGGGGTTCATGGACATCTATTGGGGGATCAAGCAAACTATTATGTCTAAGGATGCACTTTGGTTGAGACTCTTCCCATTTTCACTTTGAGGGAAGGCGTTGGATTGGCTTGAGCGACTTCCCAGCCATTCCATCACAACTTGGGATGAGTTGGCGGACAAGTTCATTGCAAAGTTCTTCTCACCGGAGCATATGGTAGCATTGGGGGATGAGATCTTAGCTTTCAAGAAGGATCCCACCAAACCATTGCATGAGATTTGGGAGAGATATAGAACCATGGTGAAGGAATGCCCCAACAATGATATGACGGAGAATATGTTGCAACAAACGTTCTACTGGGGCATCAACACAACAAATCAATGCATAGTGAATAAACTTACTGGGGGTAATTTCATGAAACTGGCGTATGATGAAGCTTGTGCCATTCTTGACGAGATGGATGACACGTCCTCCGCTAGGCAAAGTAGAGCCAATGTGCCCCAGGGTGACCCCACAGTCACTCATTTGCATAAATAATTACATCATCATGGGCAAGCGATAGCTGAGTTGACAACAACCATGAACCAACTAGCAAAGGCACAGTTACAACAAGTTCAAAATCCTTGCCAAGTGAATGCCATAAAGGGTGTTAACATGTTAGTGAACCAAAGAAACAAAGAGGTCAACAAAACCAAGGGAATTCTGATCAATGTGACAATGATGGTAGTGGATTCCAAGATGATGGATATGATGGGAAAATGAAGAGGTACAATATGTGAATAATTATCAAGGCCAAAAAGGCAATTCTTCCAACCAACAACAGCAATGGCGATCCCAAGGCAATTGGGGTAATCAACAACAATTGAAATAATCAACAACAATTGAGGAAACAATAATCAAAATCCAAACTGGGCCAATCAAAACAACTATCAGAGCAATCAAGGAAACTGGGGCAACAACAACAACCAGGGTGGATGGAACAATAACAAGGGAAATCAGGGGCAAGGCTTTCAAAGGCCCCCAATGTACCAACAACCGAGCAATCCACCACTTTTTTCGTCCCAGGGTCCTTGTTCTTCCAACAACAAAATGGGGAGAATGGAAATGATGTTAGAATAGATGATGAAAAAGAATGCTGACTCCGATGCGTAATTGGCTTCTCACAAAACTTCAATCAGGAATTTGGAGGTGCAGCTAGGCCAAATCTCACAGTCTTTAAATATTCTCCCTAAGGGGGCTCTACCAAGTGATACGTTGGTTAACCCAAAAGGTGGTAACAATCATGTTATGGCAGTAACTACTGGGAGTGGATGAGGCAGTGATGTGAATGCCTCCAAACTAAAGTAAGTTTTGGGTGATGAAGTTGAGTTGCAAGAAGATGAACTTCCTTTGGTGGGTGAGAATGTGGCTGATGAAAATGTGAACGAAGAAGTGAGGATTGATATTAAAGATAACGGGGTGGAAATGCAAAATGACGTGAACCCGTCTAGGGAACACGTAATAGACATGACAGAGCCGGTTGTGCCAAAAGACAAGGCACCCTTGACTAGGCCTCCTCCACCTTATCCTGAAAGGCTAGCCAAGCAGAAAAATGAGAATCTGTTCAAAAAGTTCATTTACATGATGAAGAGCTTATCCATCCATGTGCCTTTGGTGGAGGCTTTGGAGCAAATGCCTGGCTATGCTAAATTCATGAAAGATTTGGTGTCAAAGAAAAGATCCATGGACAGCGAAACTATCAAGATAACCCACCAAGTTAGTGCTATAGTACATTCAATGGCTCCGAAGTTGGAGGATCCCGGTGAATTCACTATCCCTTGCACTATTAGAAGTGCAGACTTTGCTAAATCTTATGTGATTCAGGGGAAAGCATCAACTTGATTCCTTACTCAATTTTTAAGACTTTGGGTATTGGGCCATCGAGGCCAACTTCCATGAGATTACAAAAGGTGGATAGATCAATGAAGCGACCATTGGGTATTGTTGATGATGTGCTTGTCTGGGTTGACAAACTTGCCATCTAACTTTGTGATCTTGGATTGTGAGATAGATTATGAAGTCCCGATCATATTGGGGATATCTTTCCTTCCTAGGGGGAAGGCACTAGTTGATGTGGAAGTAGGGGAACTCACTTTTTGGGTGGGTGATGAAAAGGTAGTCTTTCATATGTGCAAGTCAATGAAGCAACCCAATAGTACCGAAGTGTGCTCATTTGTGGATCCTGCCATGGCTGTGACAATTGATAATACTAGTGCAATGAGCAATGTGGAATACCCTCTAGAGGCCGTATTGTTAAATCTTGATGTCAATGATGATGAGGGCCAAGTGTAGTGTGTGAATGCTTTACATAGAATGGACTCTTATTCTTATGAGCCTAGGAAACTCTCTTTGGATCTTGAAAATAGAAAGACTCCTCCAACAAAGCCTTCAATTGAGGATCCTCCGGTGTTGGAGTTGAAGCCATTGCCTCCATACCTCAGGTATAAATTCTTAAGCCGTAGTTCAACTTTACCAGTTATTCTTTCCTCTTGTCTTACTAACATGCAGGTAGATGCCATATTGGCGATGCTCAAAAAGTGGAAGAAGGCAATTGGATGGACTTTAGCTGATATTCGGGGAATAAGCCCCGCATTCTATATGCACAAGATTATTCTTGAAGATGATGCAAAACCCTCCTTAAAACATCAAAGGAGGTTGAACGAGGCAATGCAAGAAGTTGTGAAAAAGGAGGTGATCAAGTGGTTAGATGTCGGGGTTGTGTACCCTATCTATATAGCTCGTGGACTTCGCCGGTGTAAGTTTTGCCAAAGAAGGGTAGTATGACTGTGGTGACCAATGATAATAGTGAACTAATTCCTACCCGAATAGTTACCGGATGAAGGGTGTGCATGGACTACCGCAAGCTGAACAAGGTGACCCACAAGGATCACTTCCCATTGCATTTCCTTGACCAGATGCTTGATCGTCTTGCTAGACGTGCCTTCTATTGTTTCTTTGATGGATATTGTGGGTACAACCAAATCTTGATTACTCCGAAGGATCAGGAGAAGACAACAATTACTTGTCCATATGGCACCTTTGTTTTTTCTTGTATGCCTTTCGGGTTATGTAATGCACCGGTGACATTCCAATGGTGTATAATGGCCATTTTCACCGATATGGTGGAAGATATTTTAGAGGTGGTCATAGACGACTTTAGTGTAGTGGGTATTTTTGAAAAATATGGATAGAGTGTTAGCCCATTGTGAAGACACCAATCTTGTGCTCAATTGGGAAAAATGCCACTTCATGGTTGAGGAGGGCATAGTATTGGGTCATAAAATTTCAAAGCATGGCATACAAGTTTACAAGGGCGAAATGGAGGTGCAAAGCTTCTTCCCTCCACTTCTGTCAAGGGGGTTAGGAGTTTTCTTGGGCACGCGGGGTTCTACCGAAGATTTATAAAAGATTTTTCGAAGGTAGTGAACCCTTTGTGCAAGCTACTAGAAAAGGATGGCAAGTTTGTGTTCGATGAGGGATGTATGCAAGCATTTGAACTTCTCAAGCTCAAGTTGTCCACCACCCCTATCATTACCGTACCCAATTGGAGTTTGCCTTTCGAGCTCATATGCGACGCAAGTGATGTTGTAGTTGGGGAAGTTTTGGGTCAAAAAGTTAACAAAATGTTTCATCTAGTGTAATTCGTGAGCAAGATAATAATGAGGCTCAAAGGAACTACAAGGTAACTAAAAAGAGTTGTTGGCTATTGTGTTCGCAATGGAAAAGTTTCGGCCGTATCTCATGGGAGCGAAGGTCATAGTGCACACCGATCATGAAATCCTTACGTACTTGATGACAAAGAAAGACTCCAAAGCTAGGCTGATGCGATGGGTCTTGTTACTTCAAGAGTTTGATTTAGAAATTGTGGACCGGAAACGTAGTAAAAACCAAGTGGCAAACCACTTGTCCCGCTTGGAGGAGGAAGGAAGGCTGTGTGGTGGCCTAGAGATTAATGATGCATTTCCCAATGAGCAGCTACTTTCTATGTCAATGAGTGATATGCCATGGTTTGCGGATGTTGCTAATTACCTTGTGACTGGTATCACCCCGTGCGAGCTGTCTTCTAACAAAAGTAAGAAGCTCAAATGGGATAGTTTGGATTTATATTGGGATGGGACGTATTTGTTTTGTGATCTTAAGGTGTATCCCAGAGGAAGAGCAATTGAGCATCTTGGAGGCTTGTTATTACTCTCTCGATGGTGTCCATCATGGTGGGGTGAGGACGGCTTCAAAAGTACTTAGTTATGGGTTTTATTGGCCAACTTTGTATAAAGATGCAAGTGATCTTGTAAAGAGATGTGACGAATGTCAAAGAGTGGGTGGAATTTTGAAGACAGAAGAGATGCCTCTCAATACCATTCTTGAGGTTGATATTTTTGATGTATGGGGCATTGATTTTATGGGCCGTTAGCTCGTGTGGGAACACCTACACTCTTGTAGCGGTTGATTATGTTTCAAAATGGGTCGAGGTTGTGGCTTTGCCCAACAATGAAGTTAGGAGCGTGGTTGAATTTCTCAAAAAGAGCATTTTTACAAGGTTTGGCACTCCCCGTGAAATCATAAGTGATGGGGGGTCGCATTTTTGCAATAGAGCTTTTGACACCTTGCTTGCAAAGTATTGTAAGGCCCCATGAAAGTTTATGCTCAAAGCCTAGTAATTCGTAGTGTCAAGTTCCGTATATGTGTTGGGAATGTGTAAAAATTCTTCCCAAAATCAAGAATCAAAATTTTCCAGAAAAGTGCCATTATGTGGTCCAGAATGCGGTCGCAAATCAGTTATGCGGACCGCATTTCTGCCGCAAGGTTAACCAGAGAGTTAGTTGAAACTGATGTTGAAAATGCAGTTCATTAAGCAATCGCATAATTAATATGCGGACCACATAGTCGTCGCATAAGTTCCTCAAGGATTTGTGAAGGTCAGTTCTGCGGTGCATTATGCAACCGCAGAAGAGGAATGCGGACCACATTCCCATCGCATATACAAGCAGAAACGCTCAGAGTTTTGGGGCACTTCTGCGGTCCAATATGCGGACCGCATTCTGATTCTGCAATTGCAAAGTGCGACCGCAGATCCTGCTCGGGCTTCTATTTTTCTAAAATTTTAAACTCGACCCCTTTTTAATAAAACACCCCCAACCCCTCATTTTTAACGATCTTCGGAACAAAATAAGAGAGAGAGAAGAGAGGGTTCTTAAGAGAGAAAATGATCTTCATCAATTTGATTATTCAAAACTATCCGGGCCTGAAAAATTCAAAATAATTGCCCTCATCCCCATTCTTGCAGGTAAGATCCCTAACCTTTTTCCTTGATTTTCAGGTTTAAAATTTTCAGGTTTAAACAAAGGGGAGGAGTCTCATGCATTGATTGTTGAAAATAATGGTTGAAATTATACATGCATGCCTTCTTAAAACCTAAAACCTAGCAAAGGGAAACTGGGTAGAGATAGAGGTTTGCAAAAAAAAGGGTTGATAACCTAAATAAGTTTGAGTAGCAATTGTGAACCCAATTCTAAGTCATGTGTATTAACTTGTGCACTAGATTGACGTTGCTAGATTATTTGGTGAATTGAAATAGAAGTTAAAATGGAATTCGGCTCCAGGTATGTATGGCTAACTTTGACCTTTGTAAAATCGCCTTGTTTGGTGTACGAATGTTTGGTATGTGATATCTACGTGGATTATTTGTGAAATTCGTGTGATTGGCATGATTGTGAATGTGTCATGTGGTAAGTGCTGAGGAACAAATGATGGAAGGAAATCGTAAATAATGCAACTGGAATAACTGTAGTAACAATATCTATGGCTTATTGTGGCAATTATCGTTGTGGCGTAAAACGCATATGAGTTGTAGAATATGATAGAAATAGTGTTGATGGTTATGGAAATACTTGTAAGTTGTTGTAGTTATTTCTTAAGAAGTGTTGTTGTTGATCTTTGTGAATTGTTGATTGTTGTTGTGCTATTTGTGAATTGTGACTGTACGATGGGATCTGGTTGTGCACCGCAACACGAAGTTATAAGGTGTGGGTTGTGGTCATAAGGGTGGATGAGGTAATAAGGTTGGCCGAGGTAATAAGGGTGGAAAGTGATCGAAATCACTATTGAAATAAAAATATGAGCAAATTGTGAAATTATTGTTGTGGAAATTTGGAAGGGGAAACAGGAGAGATTGTAAACTTGTTTGGCTTGACTGTTCCTTTCTTGTATATTTGATTGTCGATTCTATTACTGCTTCCTACTTGTGTATGGTCCGAGTTTACTTGGGGCAAAGTTTGTTCATACATACCAGTACAATTCAAGTGTACTGACGTCCCTTTTGCCAGGGGCACTACATTCGTGTTATGATTGTAGATGGATCCATAGCAGGTACTCCAGTCTACCGACCGTAGCTCCTCATCACTCCCCGTCAGCTGAATTGGTGAGCCCCTTTCCTATCAGGGCCCTGCGTGGCTCATGTCGCTTCTATTTTAGGATCTTGTTTTGATATTGTATAAGGTATAGCCGGAGCCTTGTTACCGGCAAGTACTGTATCATCCTTTTTCATGTTTATGGGTTCCGTAGACAGGAAATGTGGGTCACGAACTTATGTAATATGTATCTTGTATGTTGGGCTATGTAAAATATAAACCACGCTAAGAACCATTTATCTTGTGTATGTTTTGTAATAAAAGGTGTTTTAATTGTAAATGGTTATTTCACTTGGTCAATAAGTAATGAAAATACGGGGTAACACATGGGATAAGAAAGGCACCCAGGTCCGCTTGACTGGGGATACCCGGTCGAGCGCCGATCATGTCCTTCGAATTTGGGGCGTGACAAGTATGGTGTCAACCACAGAGTATCTACTCCTTATCATTCTTAGGCGAGTGTCCAAGTTGAAGTCTCAAACAGGGAAATCAAGAATATTCTGTCTAAAATGGTCAATGCAAATAGGACCAGTTGGTCTAAGAAGTTGGATTATGCTCTATGGGCGTATAGTACTGCTTACAAGACTCAGATTGGTATGTATCTATATCGGTTGGTGTTTGACAAAGCTTGCCATTTACCAGTTGAGTTAGAGCACAAGGCCATGTGGTCTTTGAGGTAGTTGAACCTTGATTGGGAAATAGCTGCAAATCTTCTGATAGAGCAACTCAATGAACTTGATGAATTTCGATTCCCTACCTAATCCTGTTCATCCCTGTACAAGGATAAGATGAAGTACCTTCACGAAAAATATACTTGCAGCAAGGAGTTGAAGGTGGGGGATTTGGTGCTCTTATTCAACTCTCGGTTGTGTTTGTTTCTCGTAAAGCTCAAGTCAAAATGGAGTGGACCTTTTGAGGTAGTGTGTGTGACTGCATTGTGCTCTTTATTTAAAGAACAAAAGTGGGAAAGTTTTTAGAGTGAATGGGCATAGGGTCAAGTATTACTTGGGAAAAATTGATGACAGCCATGTGGTTGCACTTCTTCATCTTAAATGATTTGATAGTAACCTGTGTCGTGCCGCGACGTTAAATCAGGGGCTTCTTTGTGTTGATACCCAATTTTTTTCCATATATTTTTATGCTCAAAATACTTTCAAATAGCATATTTATACATATATAAGCATTCCTGGAAGTTTTGGTATTTATCCTCAATTTTAAGATTTCTTAAAATCGATTTATTGTTTGTTTTAACAGTACAAAATCCAAAATTATTCCCAAAATTATCATTTTTGATGAATAACGTATTTCATCCTCATATTTACAACAAAATATAATTAATATGACTTTTGCATATTTTTAGAAATTTGTTTGGAATTTCTAAAGCTAAATTGCATGAAATTGCGATTATAGCCTATTTTACAATTGACCACATTTTATAATTATAAAATCATTTCTGTCATTTTTAGATTAATATTTATATATTACTAATTAGTTATGTGCCTTCAATTTGTTTTTCAAATCATTCTAACTATTTTTATAAAATAAAAAATGGAGAAATTGGCTATTTAAAACATGGCCAGATTTCATTTGCAAATATAGCCCAAATTGACCCCAATTTCAACCCACTTTCAGACAACCCATATCTCAAACTAACCCGACCCACACCCAATTCAGTTAACTCGACCCAGCTATAGTTCAATCTGAGCCTTTGATCAAACGAGATCAACGGCCCAGATTCACTTACCTAATTTAAGTTAAACGACCCCCCTCCCTTTACCCTCATTTGCAAAGAGACCGGTCTCTTTCTTAGACTCTTCGTCTCCTCCTTCTCTCTAGAACCTTCTGGTTCTTCTCCGATGGATTTCATCGCCTCTCCGACCAACTCCATCCTCACTCCTCTCAACCTCTAGTCGCCATGGAAACTTGTCTCGTTGCTTCTCTCTGAGCCTTGAAGCCCTAGAGACTTCCACCATGAAAGACGGTCCCTGGAAGCCTTGCTTGGCTTATCTCCGGCCTTCTCTCCAGTGGTTTTCACTCCGATGTTTCTTTAAACTCCATTATTAACGAGTTTCGCAGCCAGGTTCCTTACCTCACTTATTTTATTGCAAAACCCTAATTTTTGCCTAAGTCTCTTAATATCTATCTTTTTAAAATGATTTTTAGTTTATTCTTTGTGTTTTACACTACTCGCTACTCGATTTCTTTGATTGTTCAAGTTCTTTTCAACGTCTTGTTCTTCTTTTCAAAAACTAGGGTTTCCGACCCCCTTTCAAAATCACTATATCTTCTGCTTCTTTTTGAGTATTATGTGATTATGCCTGCTGTGTTTATGTTATGAGCTTGTTTGTTTTCTAGTTATTCCGAGCTCCATGCTTTAAGCTTTTACTAGGGTTCCAATCTTCTGTTGAAATTGTGATTTTCTTGCTTAATGTTCTCTGATTTTCACGCCTATCGTGTTTATAGGTCTAATTGTTATTTGAATGATTTTGTGCATCTCTTTGAATCCCTGATTTGTATGTGTTTTCCTTAAAGATTCTTACACTGATTTTTGAATTATTTCCTTACTTGTGAGATGCTCTCTATACTTGGTACTGATTCCCTCTAATTTTGGTCTTGTCCGTGATTCTTTGACTGATTTTCAGAGTTAATTTATATGCTTACCATATTTATGCTTTCAAACATATTTTCTGGTACTCAGCATATATTTTTCTTATCTGAGTATTATGTAACTGGCCCTTATTACATAGTACATGCCTACTACTCTTACTATGGTGTAATTAGTCGTTTGATTGATTCTTTCCTTTATTTGATATAGCCTATACTCCCATTTGAATCATGAATCCCTGATTAATTTAAATTAGGTCCTGTGATTGATTCCAATTGGTATTGTTTCTATAATTAGGTACATGTTAACATATTCTCTACTGGCTTTCAAAAACTATAAGTACTCCTCCTCTCTTCTCACTTGAGATACAAACAGAATTCATTCTGAACTCTCTCTTACACAAATATATTCAGTGTTCTTTCTTGTTTTCTACACAACTTCTCTCACCTCTCTTGTGACTACTGGTTACTCAGCTGATTTGAAACCTAGGCTGAACTTTAGGCTACTTTATTGTTCTATTGCTCTCTCTACATTGTTGCTTGCTTGAGTCTGCTATTGCTGCTCACTTCACTACTACTGCTGCTCACTTCTTTGCCTACAGCTGATCTCTCTACATACTTTCTGCATATTGTTTCTCACTCCCTTGCACTCCATTGCTCACTATTTTGCATATTATAACTCACTACTGCCCTGCATTACCTTGCCTTCAACTGGTATGTCTCCTATTTGATTTACAGCTTCAAAGCAATATATTTCTATTTGTATTGCACTTTATTTTATTTCTTGTATGTTTCTACTTATGGTTTTATTGTTCTTACTGCAATTAGCATGCCTCTGTGTTGATTAATATGCCTTTCTTAATATGGCATGCCCATTACTCCCCTTGTCTGTCTCATGCATGTTTCTCCTTATTCCCTAACCCCAGTACATTATCAGCATGTATTCAGGACCCTCTTAGCTACTAAGTAACCCTGAACCTCTTCCTGATGTGTGAATTTGTTTGGTATCTATCAATCTAATGTTGTTGAGACCCTGACCCCTTTGTTTGAAACCCGCTTGATTGTTTAAGTTTTAAGTGCTTCTCTTTGATGTTGGTGTATATGTAAGTGTGTTCTCACTTGTGAGTTACTTGTCCCCATGTCCTCTGCCCCTGCTTGTGCTTGTCTTTCCTGAACCCTGTAACCTGATATTGTCTCTTCTGTTGCTTTTCTCTCAAAACTGTTTTCATGTGAATCCTCTTTAACTGTTTTGAAACTCAATTGCTTTTAAAGGAACTCTACCTCCCCTTCCATTGCTTTTCTCTCAAAACTGGTTCTCTATGGACCCTCTTTCAATTGTTATTCAACTCAATCTCTTTAAAACTCTCTCACAATCTCACTATTCCTGGAATTTAGGTTCTACCCCCTTAGTGTAAGCATTGCTTTGGGTACCTTGAGTATCCACAGAACTTTGATGCACAAGGCTGGTAATTCCACACTTGCACTGATTCAATGTTAATCTATTTGGGTCCCTAGTATTGGCCAAGAGCCCCAATGGACCCTTAGGGAGCTTTGCCGCACCCAAACCTTGGTAAAGGCTGTGAAACTCGAAAGAAGTGAAGTTGGAGATTTGGGCCTGGTTGAAGGCTCCCTATAGAATAACTTCTTATTTTTTTTCATTAACTGTAATTTTGATTATCTTGGTCTGTAATAACTTGTAATGAACAATTGGGGTTTATAGTGAAATTGGGAGGGTTATGCATGCTTAGTTTAAGGGTACGG
>MU715547.1:90388-115552 GCA_026770625.1 Nicotiana glauca
ATATATGTGTGTGTGTGTGTGTGTGCGCACTTCCTTTTATATAATCAAGCAATGTCTTTAACGCCTAGGCAAGCCTTAGGCCGGATATAATCAATTGATCGTTTTAGTCATGTTTAAGCTATTTCCACCTCTTTTAACTGTCCGGACTTGTTTCTGCCTCTCTGAAGTCTGCTTGGTTTTCCTACTAAACTTCCGTCCTATTTTTAATCACATCTATATATTTTTCTACTAAGTTACCTTTCCAGTCCAGAACTGGACTACTATTTTCTAAAACTTATCAGAATACTATGTATTTAATATTTTCTATAATTTTCAAAAGTATGTTTCCATACTGATATACTTACTGCTCTCTCTCTTACACTTCTGAAATCCTGAATGATTTTGCATCTGTTTTTTCCTCCTGTCCGAAACTGTGTTATTTCCTTTTATCATAATACCTCATCTTTGATATCTTTACTATATATTTTCCAAGTGTGTTTTAAAGTGTTTTCTTACTGATTCCTAAAACGTTATGTATTTACTGCCATTTTTTCAAGTTCTAAAAATTTTCGTCCAACTTTCTGAAATTCTGGTTAAATTTTTGGCTTCTATTTAAACCTATTTTTGACGCTCCAACTTTTAAACTCCCATTTCTTTAGACCTTAAATGTGATTGAGACGTGGTAATTATGTGTCTATTTGTGGAGGGATATTTGAGCCATTTACATGCCCTTTATATGATTCCTTACCTGAAGTCCTCCCTGTTTTGTATGTCGCTGGGTATTTTTGACCTTTAAACCTAAGGGTTGAACCTAGTCCTCACCTTATAGGAATATATTCTAGGAATTATAGTACGGGACGAGTAATAGCACGCAATAAGCACTCGTGACCAATCCACACGTTCCAATAACCTTTGCGGGGCGGGAAGGGTAGAATATGGATATGATGACCGGTGCGCTAATATCTCGTGCGACCCCTCTTTTGAGGAGTGATTGCTGGGTATTGCATTGATGTGATTCATATTATATTTAAACCTAGGACCTCCTTCCTTTTCTTTTGTAATATTTTCCTTAAGTGCATTCAGTTCTTTGCATCAACTCCTTTTCTAAAAACTGTCTATTCTTCCTTATCTTTTAAAAGTTCCAAGCTTATTTGTAACTATTATATGTAAACCTTACTTGCTTTCTACTCTTTTAAATTCACAATTAAAGCATGGCCGGGAACCACACTAGTGGATCTTGAGGGGTGCCTAACACCTTCCTCTTGAGATAATCTCAAGCCCTTACCCGAACTCTGGTTTTCTTTCAAAATCTTCTTCTTTTCATTAAAAGTGTCCTAATGCACTATAATCATTAGGTGGCGACTCTTCAAATTCTATAACCCGATTCCTCAAAAGGGAATAAGAGTTATTTTGTCCGTAATGTCGTAAACCCGATTTTTTTGTTTTAGAAAGGGGGAAAAAAGGGGGGCGTCGACACTTGGGAGGCAACCCATGTGTTTTTCTTCTTGTTTTTCTTTGATTTTCATTGTAGTATAGGATTTATTTTTGGACTGACTGGTTGTGAGATACTACAGGATTGTGTTGATGCAGTGCAGGACATAGTGGAAAAATTGTTCAAGTTTCTGAAGTTTGCAATGCAGACCGCACTACATTCTGTACGGCCGCAAAGAACCTAGTGGGGGGCACAAACTTAGTTCAGACCACACTGATGATGGATGAAAATATGAACTCTCTGAAGTTTTCCACCGCGGCCGCATTACATTTTGTGCGGTCCGCGATGGACCACTGCGGCCACAAAGTATTTTGTGCGGACTGCTGCAGGTTGCCTTCTCAACTTGTATCAATGCTATGTGGTGCGAACCGTATTCCATTTTGTGCGGTCCACATTGGGTAGGTGAGATGGGCCACAGGACTTTTTCTACAAATAGTACTTGAGGCCCTCATTTTGAACTTTTTGATCTTTTAATTCTCAGAGCTTTAAAATTACTGTTCATCCCCACTCATTGCACATAACTGATTTCTAAGGCTTAATCTTCATCACATCATCTTACTTCTAGTAATTTCATCTCTTTTCCATTGCTAATTTTATTATTTTCATTAAATTTTTGGTTTCTTAGCTTTTCTTTTGTTCTTCCCATATTTTTGTCGATTTGATAAGAATAGGGTAGTTAATTTGTGTTTAAAGCTAGTTAAGATAGTTAGAATACTAAACCAACACCTAGGTTGGTGCTATTTTTTTGTTCTCAGTGTAGATCACGATGGAAATTTTTTGGTCCGCGGTGCCTTTGTGCAGTCCGCAACGGTATTTTCTGCGGACTGTATTGCTAAAAGTTCTAAAACCTGATCCTTGAGGAACGCGGCCACATTGCATTTTGTGCGGTCTGCGGTGCCTCGGGGCGGACCACATTGTCATTTAGTGTGGACCGAATTGGTCTTTGTACGGCCGCACTACATTTTCTGCGGTCTGCAGTTCATGGATTTAGAGAGTGGGTTGTCTGAACCCCACCTCTGTGGGGACCGCAATGTATTTTGTGCGGTCTGCATTGGCCTCTGTGCGGCCGCACTGCATTTTGTGTGGTCCCCACTCTGCAACATTTTGAACTATCTGCAACAATTTTTTCTGCAACTGCAATTCATAATGCTCTTCTGGATACTAACAAGCTTAATGACTGTTGTTTGTAGACATTGGCAAAACAAAGAGGCAAGGGTGCTAAACAAGCAGGTAAAGGAGAATCCTCCTGGCGAAGGAAATAGAAGATGCAGGATTGACTCCCCAAGCACGGCAGAACATTAAAAACATAAGGAAGATCATCAAAGTTGGTAATAGGGATATTGATTATTTGGGAGTGAGTAGGAGCCCTCACGGGAAATATCTTCAGAGTCCGTGCCAGAGTACATCTCTGACTGGCTGGAGAAAAACATACTAAGAGACACTCCTCCACTTTTCCCCACTGCCCAAGCTTCAGTAATGTATCTTCTGGGTCGACTGAGGGCTCAGCTGAAGGCAGTGGGGATGAATACTCCACCTCTCCCAAGCTTCATTATCCGGAGAGGGTGTAGTAGGAGAAGATGAGGAAGTAGGAGGAGAAAAGGTAGTAGGAGAAGGGGCTGAATGTAAGGTCCCGTAAAATCTTGTGCTCAAAACCTAGTAGCTCGTAGTGCCATGGTCCGAATATGTGTTAGGAATGTGTAGAATTCTTTGTTCGGACCCGTTTTACTGATTTTGCACTTAAAATCAAAAGAATAGATTTTCCAGAAAATTGTCATTCTGCGGTCCAGAATGCGATCGCAGATCAGCTGTGCGGACCTCATTTATGCCGCAGAGTGAAGAAGAAGAATTGCCAAACTTGATGTTGAAAATGCGGTCCATTATGTGATCACATAATCAATATGTGGACCGCATAATCGTCGCATAAATTCCTCAAGGGTTTGTGGAGGTCAATTCTGCGGTGCAAAATGCGACCGCATAATAGGAATGCGAACCGCATTCCTATCGCAGACCCAGGCAGACCTTCAGAGTTTAGGGCGCATTTTTGTGGCCCACTCTGCGGACCGCATTTCGATTCTGCGATCGTAGAATGCGACCGCAGATTTTCTCGGGCTTCTATTTTTCTAAATTTGAAAACCCAACCCCTTTTTAATAAAACATATCAACCCCCTCATTTTAACAATCTTGCTGAGCAAATTAAGAGAGAGGAAGAGAGGGTCTTGAGAGAGAAAGTCATCTTCTCCAAAATTTGGTTCTTCAAAACCATCCGGGCCGGGAAATTTCAAGCTTATCTTCATACCTCCATTCCTTGCAGGTAAAATCCCTAACTTCTCCCATTGAGTTTCTGGTTTAAACTAAGAGGGGGAGTCTCATGCATTAGTCCTTGAAATAATGGTTGAAATCCTTCATGCATGCCTATTAAAAACCTAAAATCTAGTGGGAGGAATTGGGTAGGGGTAAAGGAGTATTCAAAGAAGGGTTGATAACCTAAATGAGTTTTAGTAGCAGTTGAGAACTTCAATTCTAAGTTATGTGTATTAATTTGTGCACTATATTGATGTTGCTAGACTGCTTGGTGAGTTGAGAATAGAAGTTAAAAAGGAAATGCGGCTCCAGGTATGTATGGCTAACTTTGATCCTTGTAAAGTTGCCTCTTTTGATGTACGTATGCTTGGTAGGTGATATGTACGTAAATTACTAATGAATTTCTTGTGATTGGTACGTTGTGATTGTGTTATGTTGTTGTAATCGAGGAATAAATGACTAAAGGAAATTGTGATAAGTGCAACTGGAATAACTGTGGTAACAATATCTATGGCTTGTTGTGGACAATTACAAATGTGACGTTGAACGTATATGGGTTGTTGAATATGATGGAAAAAGTATTGATGGTTATGGAAACACTTGTAATATCGTTGTTGTTAATTCTTGAGAAGTATTGTCGTTGACCTTTGTGAATTGTTTGTTGTTGTTGTGTTGTTTGTGGATCGAAACTGTACGGTGGGATCGGGTTGCGCGCCGCAACACGAAGTAATAAGGTGTGGGTTGTGGTGATAAGGGTGGCCGAGGTAACAAGGGTGGAAAGTGATCAAAATCACTATTGAAACAAAATATGAGTAAATTGTGAAACTATTGAAGTGAAATTGCGGAAGGGGAAAACAGGAGAGTTTGTAAACTTGTTTGGCTTGATTGTTCCTTCATATGTGTATGGTTGCAACATCCATTACTGTGTCCTACTTATGTGCGGTTTGAGTTTACTTGGAACAAGTTTGTTCATACATACCAGTACAATTCAAATGTGCTGACGTCCCTTTTGCCGGGGGCGCTACATTCGTGTTATGATTGTAGGTGGATGTATAGCAGGCACTCCAGGCCACCGACCGTAGCCCTTCATTACTTCCTCCCAACTGAATTGGTGAGTCCATTTCCTTTCGGGGCCCTGCGTGGCTCATGCCGCTTCTGTTCTTGTCTTTTGGGATCTTGTTTTGGTATTTGAAAAAGGTATAGCCGAAGCCTTGTTGCCGGCAAGTATTGTATTATTCCTCTTTCATCGTTAGAGGCTCCGTAGATAGGCAATGTGGGTTAAGAACTTATGTAAATATGTATTTCTTAAGTTGGGCGATGTAAATTGTAAACCACGATAAAGATTATCTATGTTATGTATGCTTTTGTAACAAGGTGTTCCAATTATAATTAGCTGTTTCACTTGGTTAATAAGTAATGGAAAAATGTGGGGTAACACGTGGGATAGGAAAGGCACCCAGGTCCGCTTGACTGGGGTTACTCGGTCGAGCGTCGGTCATGTCCCTCGAATTTGGGGCGTGACATTGAACCTCAGGTGGGAGGTGTTGCTAGAACTAGAAAACCGGAGATGTGGCAAGACCGCTTTGTGAGTGAGGTGGCCTACCATAAATTCAAGGAATGGTGGACTGTAAGGAAATTGACTTTGGAGCGGTATTTTGTAGATAGAGACCTCTTGCCTCACAACCCCAATGTGAGAAGACAATTTAGAGAGAGAATGGGCTGGGAGTACTTCTTAGGCCACTGTGAGGAAGCAAATGTGTACCTGGTCAAGGAATTCTACACCAATGCTGCCCGCATCAAAAAAGGCACCAAAGTGACCAAGGTACGAAATTTGAAAGTTTTGTTTGATGGAAAAACAATAAATGACTACTTGGGCTTCGATGAGGAGGATGAATCCCTGTATTTGGCAAAGATAGAATTAGGTGAGGATGTTCGTCCTTGGCTGGCGCAGTATATGGCAATCCCAGGTACCACCCCCGATTGGTCGAATGCGCCAGTGAAAGTTTTTGAAGAGAAGTTTGAATTTCGAGGACAAGGGGTGGGAAACATTCGTATGCAGCAGATTGGACCCCATTACTCATGAAAACTCCCTCCCTCTTCAGTGGGCAGTACCGGTAGCATCAATCATGGCGGGGTACCCGATTAACATCGGGAATGTGATGTCTCGGGTGATTAAAAATGTAGTAAGTGAAGGTGACAGAAACTACCCATTCCCCAGCTTCTTAGCCATGTACTTCAGGGACCTCAAAGTTGAAAAGAGGCCATTTGATATCAAAGTGAAAGCAAAAGGCCCCGTTCTCATGGTACAGCATGCAGGGTGATGACAAACCAAAAGGCAAGAACTACAAGGGAATAACCACTGCTCCAACTTGCCAGTCTGAAGAGCCAATAGTGGTAGTGTCTCCTACTCAGCCTTCTTCCACCTCAGCGGACATGCCCCCTGGTCCATCCACTTCAGAAGTTCAAGACATAACCTCCATCCGGCCTACCCAGTAACTACACACCGTCTGAGCCAGGCCCTTCTCAGCATCAATAACTAGATGCAGATAGCTTCCTCTAAGTTGTCTGTCCTCACTACTACAGTGGTAGCTCAGTTGTCATGTCCGCCTCTGCAGGTCCCACAATCTATTTAGGATGCCCTCATGGATAGTCTAGAAAACCAAAAGAAGATCCTTGACACTCAAAAAGTGCTTATGGAAGCTGTGGATTCTCATGGGAAAGCTCTCAAGGATCTTGCTAGGGAGGCCAAGAAGATGAGGACGACGCGCTCCTCCAAGGAGTCCGTGAAGGAGTTACGGGTTGAGGTTGATAGGTTGAAGGCAGATGACTTGCCTTTGTATTTATTGCTACATAACCCGATGCCAGCAGCTCGTCCCCAGCCAGTGCAGTCAGAGAGGTCTCCCAAGAGGAAGAGGATGATTCCCCGTGTAGATAATACAGTCATCCAGTTGGCAGACCCACCGGAGACCTTCTCCGGTCAGCCACAGGATGCAGCCCGGGAGCCTGTCCAGGTCTAGGCTCAGGTCCCAGTAGTAGAGCCACAGGTTACAAGGAGTAAGTCTGAGGTTCCCGAGAATATTGCGGACCCAGAGACCACTCATGATCCCATGCAGACAAATGAGCCATAGGAAGTTTCTGTATCCTCTTCCCTTTATTTTTTGTGCTTATTTTGCATTGTTGGCATTGAGGACAATGCCGGATTTGATTTGAGGGGGTAGTCTCTACTTTGATTTGATGTGGATGATTGTATATATTTGACAGATTTTATGCTTTCTTTATTTTTCATCTTTGGTATATATATAATTTCAGCACTTCATTACATTTTTCTTACTTTTAATCTTGGGCCTATATATAAAAGTTATGTTACATTGTATATATTCATTCCCCTATTGTATATTCAATTAAATCCCCTCTTGTAAATATTCATTGTATTTTCCACAGTTTTTCTTTCTTAGCTTCTTATTTATGTTCGTAGCTTCTTGGTTTAGATTTTTGCAATAAGCCATTAGTTTTTTTAATGCCATGGTTCTTTCCAATGGTGGAATTTGTGTGAACCGGGTGGGTCTTCCCGATGATGGATGGCATGACTACCTTCTTAAGGGTTTGAGTCCATTTTTCTTTTCTTTTTCTTTTTGCTTTTTAGTAGTTAGTGGTAAGGGTGCCTCAAGAAAAGCTTCACTCGGGCCTAGCACATTTGCCTTTTATCTTATGGTCAAAAACAAATCGTTGTATATAGGATGGTGAAAGTTGTGACCTTGAGACTCTTGTGTTGGTCGATAATCATCAAGTGGTTTTTCGGGACCATTGTGTGCTCAAATCTTATATAAGGTTGTTGTGGTCCCCCGACTCTGTGTCTTTCACAATCCCATAGCTTGTGTGGTGAGAAATTGCATTGCAAGTTCAAGTCCCAAGCCATTGGTCTAGAACTTGCCCTAAATGTTTGTTGAGGTGAAATCCTAAGTGTAATTTGACTTGAGATATGATTATAGGCTCTCCTTGATCCAAATGATAGCTTGATCACTTCCATAGCCCAGCAATGATAAAATCCTTAGTCTTTTAAGCCTTAGATCTTTTTCCTTTAAGAACCATGATACCAGTCTTTACCCGTTCTAAAAAATACCCTCTCTTGGCACCCGGTCTTTCCGTAGAACATGGCAAAAGTATAATTTGGGGGGAGAGACGAGGAATGAAAAAAAGTGGTAAAAAGGTACAAAATTAAGAAAAGGAAAGGCAATGAAAAAGAAAGAAAAGTAAAAAGACAAAAAGAATACTCAATGTAGAAATGAATAAAAGGGATTCAAGAACATCAAAGAATGAAAGGTTTGGAGAATTGAGAAAGGAGAAAAGATTTGAAATGTATAAGAAAGAGCGACAATGTGGCTCTCTAACTCCTTAGAAAGAAGTGAAATGACTCAAAAAGTAAAGTGAATGTGTGCCAAAATGAAACAAAATAAGTGCTTAAGAAAGATGGAACCTACTTAGACCAAACATCGCCTACCCGGAACAAAAAGCCTTCACTATGTCTTCACAAAAGCCCTATATGATCTATAGTAGAATGAAGCTTACATTAGTTGTAACTCACATAGGGGCAAGCATATGGTACTTAGAGCCGAACTTGTGACTTTTCTTTGAGAGAGATGAGTGAATTTCCATTAACCTCGTTCTGAGTGCCACTATTCTAAAGGTGAGGTTTGCGTAGGAAGAGCTGAGGATGTGTGAGTTTGGGTTCCACAATTGCCAAAGTAATAGAAAGATTTCTTTGATGTGTTGAGTCAACTCTTGATGCTCTTGTGTCGCACTTAATCCATGGTGTTTAAAAGAGTAATGTTGTTAATGATTCATTTGTATTGAGGGCAATTGTTAGTCCCAAGTGATGCTAGATGAGGTCACTTTAGGACACCTGAATTTTCTTGGATTTTCTCTTATGGGGTGGGTCTTATTTTGTTTGCTTGAGGACAAGCAAAATCTTAAGTTTGGGGGAGTTGATAACTAGGAATTATGATGCATTTTACACTCGTTCATGCTTGGACTTTGATTAGAAATGTGTGAAAAAAATAATTCCAAAAGGCTCACAAGTTGTGCTTTATTGTAGGTTTGATCAACAAGGTGACAAGATGCCAAAAACTAGCTCAAAATGGAGTGAAACTTGCATAAGTACCAAAACAAGGTAAAGCTCAGTCAAACAAGTCCAGTGCGGCCGCACACCATTTTGTGCGGTCCGCACAAGTGAAGTTCAGAGAGTGTGCATCTCAGGCCAAAAAGGCAATGCGGCCGTAATGGATTTTCTGCGATCCGCATTGGAGTCACTACGGCCGCACTCAATTTAGTGCGGTCCGTGGAGCCAAGGTTCAGAGAGATGCCTGTTTGAAAATTGAAGCCTAATGCGGTCCGCGCTCCATTTCATGTGGACCACACTAGAAGCCACTGCGGCCGCTCTAGACTTTGTGCAGTCTGCATTGCCCAAGTTCAGAGAGCTGGATATTCAAGTCAAGAGCCTTAGTACGGCCTCACTTGATTTTGTGTCGTCCGCACTAGCCCCACAGGGGTATTTTTGCCCGAGAATTTCAGCCTAGTATAAATATATTCTTTTCCCATTTTTAGGTCATTAGATAGTTTTGTAATCACAACTACGATCGTGACTTCGTTGCTTTTAGATATTTCAAATAATTTTAGTATGATTTCAACATTGAATCTTCAAGTTTGATTTAGTAATTAATTATTATGGGTTTCGCTTCATCTATTTCTTTGTTTTCTTCTCTAATTATGAGGATCTAGACCCATAAGCTAGGGTTGTGGCTCAACCCTAGTGTGGGTAATTGAAAGGTCTTTTGTTTTAGGGCTTGATTGACTATGGGTGTTTGATATTTGGACTAATTTCATATTTAATTGCTGAATTAATGGTTGCAAACACTAGTTTGTGTTTTGTTGACTTTGGCTCTTCTTCAGAAAGAGAGCCTAAGTCTCTAAAATTGATCAAACAAGGAATTAGGGGCGTACTCAAGAGATTGGTAGCCCAAATTAAAGGGTTAAACCTAGAGATAGTAATACCCGGCTTGAACCTTAATTGCTTGTGCAAATTTGCATACCCAATTGGTCTTGAGAAAGTTAATTCGGGCAAAGTCACTTGAACTACCGAGAGGTGTAGAGTGAGTAGAATCGAGAAATGGCTATATCATATTCCCCAAATGTGACAATCTAGCTTTAGACTCAAGAATCATCAATTGACCACCTAGGAAAAAGTCACTACCCTAGAGCCTTTTAATCATTTGAACAACTCGCAATTGTTTAACCCTAGCTTATTTTAGTTTAATTGTGCATTGTAGTTTTATAAAATTAGAATCATAATCAAAACCAAAAATGTGTAGAAGTGCAATTTGGAGCAAATACACAACTCCACTTTAGATAAATACCCAACTCCAATATCTAGCTCCCTGTGGAAATCGATCCCGGCCTTAATTGGGTAAAAGCTGCCTCGACCTCTCTCGCTACTCAATAGTAGTACAGGGTTGGCCTCGATCAGCACCTACCTGGATAACAAGGGAATTCACTTTCAATTTCAGTATCAGCCGCCCACCAGGATAACAAGGGAATTCATCTTCAGTTTCAGCATCAGGCGCCCACCTGGATAACAAGGGCATTCATTTTCAGTTTTCCGCATCCGGCACCTATCTGGATAACAAGGGAATTCATCTTCAGTTTGAGCATCAGGCGTCCACTTGGATAACAAGGGCATTCATTTGTAGTTTTCAGCATCAGGCGCCCACCTGGATAACAAGGGAATTCATTTTCAGTTTTCAGCATGAGGTGCCCACCTGGAAAATAAGGGAATACATTTCAAGTTTTTGCATCAGGCACTCACCTAGAAAACAAGGGATTACATTTAAAGTTTTTGCATCAGCCGCCCACCTGGAAAACAAGGGAATACATTTCAAGTTTTTGCATCAGTCTCCTACTTGGAAAACAAGGGAATAGATTTCAAGTTTTGCCATCAGGCGCCCACCTGGATAATAAGGAAATACATTTCAAGTTTTTGCATCAGGCGCCCACCTGGAAAACAAGGGAATATGTTTCAAGTTTTTGCATCGGACGCCCACCTGGAAAATAAGGGTATACATTTCAAGTTTTTGCATCGAGCGCCCACCTGGAAATAAGGGAATACATTTAAGTGTTTGCATCAGGCGCCCACCTGGAAAACAAGGGAATACAAAGGGAATACATTTCAAGTTTTCACATCAGGCATCCACCTGGAAAATAAGGGAATATGTTTCAAGTTTTTGCATCGGGCGCCCACCTAGAAAACTAGGGAATACATTTCAAGTTTTTGCATCAGGCGCCTACCTAGAAAACTAGGGAATACATTTCAACTTTTGGCATCAGGCGCCCACGTGGAAAATAAGGGAATACGTTTTGAGTTTTGGCATCAGGCGCCCACCTGGAAAACAAGGGAATACATTTCAAGTTGAAGCATCAAGTGCCCACCTGGAAAATAAGGAAATTCATTTCAATTTTAAACAGCAGGCGCCCACCTAGAAAACAAGGAAATTTGTTTCAAGTTTAAGCATCAGTCGCCTACTTGGAAAACAAGGGAATTCATTTCAAGTTTAAGCATCAGGCGCACACCTAGAAAACAAGGGAATTCATTTCAAAATTCAATTCGAGTTAGAAGTCGCAGAAGCTCGCGACAAGAATACGGGTCAACAGTCTGAGACGACCAAGAGAAGTAGTCTTAATCCAGAATAAAAGAAAATAAACAAAAGAAGTGAATAAAAAATGACGAAGCAAAGAAATATGTGAACTGCTCAAGACATGACTAAAATCACGAACGCTACATGTCCAGTCTTGATCCGGAAAAGATTAAAAAGAATGAACTAGCATCTGCAGCAAGCAAGCATCAAGGTTTAAATCTAAAGTCTGCATGAAGGACCATTCACGAGTCAAGGTCAAGCTTTAGAAGGCTTATAGATATGAATCTTGTAACTCATAGTTGACAGGCTTAGATAGTCTTTTTCATTTTCGATTTTGATATAATAATAGGACCGCGGACCGAAACCTCGACGGCACCTCAATCGGCTCTCCACCTTGGTATACTCCGTCACTGTTCCTATTTCTGAACTACAAGTGGCCTGATTCCTTTATAGCCAAGGATATGTAGGCAGCTCAGCTACCAAGGCTCGGTCACATTTTCTTTTCTCTTAGGTTTTTGTCTCTCTAAATTATGGTCGGGTCAAAAAACCTATCTCATCGTTCTTTGTCTGAAAACTCTTCGCATTTCCAGTCAAAGAGGGGCAGTTGTAGACATGTGATGACCCTTCTCATAATTTTACATATTTTTCGCTTAAATATTTACTTTAGGCCTAATAAGGCTATTTCAATTAGTTTTGACTCTTTTACTTTATTTTATCACAAAAATAAAAATTACAAAAAATGTTCTATTTATTTAGCTAATTTATATAAAACAGTTTCACTTTTAATTTGTAATTTTTCTTTAATTAATTAGAAATGATTTCATAATTTTGTAGTTGTTATTTTAGAAGCTAATATTTTTATTCTACTAGAGTTAAAGGGCCACTTTTAAAGGTATATTTGGCTAAATTTGGCCCAATTCGGATCTAGCCCATAATAACCCAAGCCCAATACCCCTAAAACCCTAGACTTAGACTTAAAAGCAACCCTAAGAGACCTAAGACCCACCAGCCATTTTTTGATAAAAAACCTAGGCTATCATCTCTAACATTCTGAAGCTTCAGCCGTGGAACACAATACACAAAAACCTTCAGCTTATCTTTTTCAACAAAGAGCTAACTAAAACAAAAAAATACCTACAAGCTAGAGAATCCCTGTATACGGCGAAATCGGAAGGTCCAATTTCTCGCCATTAAGGTACTTTGAAAAGTCACCTTAAAGGATCGAGGTCACAGCCGAGTATCCTCCCTCGAGGGTCATCGGCACTCAACCTTGTGATAGGATCCAAGTTAGCACGCCAAAAAAGAAGAATACCAATTTGGGGAAATAATTCACCGAGCGCCTACCATGATGCTTTGCCTCCCACCTCCTTTTGGACAGGTCTTGCCATCTGTGCTTGTCACAGGTCTGACATGCCGCCAGCTTACAAGACCATTCGGCCAAGTCAGGGACCTCGTTCGGCAACCAAGGAGTTACTGCAAGAAATGAAATAGAAAAACGTTATTATGGATCCCGCCTCCAGTCAAAATGATAAAAATGTAGGTACAACACTTACGTGTGAAATTCCATTTCTCAAGAAAGGGCAAAAACTCTCCAGGAATGATACCGATCGTCCAAGCTCGAATGAACTGGATCGTCCATCCTCGGTCCTCATCCTCCTTGCCGTTAACGGTAGGAGACCGGGTGGATCGATGCTGCAAATAATCCAACCTCGATATCGCAATGGCCGATATAGCCTCACGAGATGGCTAAGGGGGAATTCTAGCCCAGACTTATCTATGAAATACCTTATCGTCGACAATATCTTCCAAAGGGATGGGTGAGCCTACGCCAAGGTAACCCGATATCTGCGATAGAACTCAAGCACGACCCGGTCGGGGGGACCCGATGTAAAAGCATGCGTAAACACGCTCAAAAACCCCTCGACATAGGTCATGATGCTCTCCTCGGAGGAAGGTAATTGTAGTACCACACCTTCTCCCCATCCTCAGTCTTTTTTGATCATTTCAAGGCCTTCCTCCCCTACTGATGAGATAAACCTTGATGCGTACTCCTGATGTCCTTGAACATTGGGAGGTCTCTTCAACGTAAATTCTTTGCCTAAGGCAAAGCACCTTGAGGCCCGTTCACTGAGTGCCAGTAGTGCACCACCGACCGGGCATAGAATTGAGGCGGGACTCCCCTGCCCAATAAACGGATGTCGATGTAGCAGTCATGGCTACAATAGAATAAGCAGAGAAGGGTATAGATTTGGGCAAAGATTTTGTGTCAAAATGATGGAAGAACTAACACAAAGCACCAAGTTCTATGGTAGAAATAGTTACTCAGAGAGACAGAATCCCCACTTGAGAATCAAATGAACGAATATATAGGGGCAAAGTGGCGGCTGCTCGCCTACCAAGAGGGCTAATTAATTCTACCCAAGCTAACATCACCTTTTCTTAGGAAATGCACTGGTGGACCACCCCGGGGTCCCTTTATTGGATCGCACGAATGCTGTTATGCCGTGAGATTCGAGAGTTATTGAGACCTCGAGGGTTTCTCACTAATCACAAATATTAGCCCCAAAGAAGTTGTCGACCTAACTTCAAGACTGAACTCGATCTCGGGGTTATCTTTTATCAACCATCTTTCTGAACGTAGGCATTGTCTTATTACGAATAAAAATAGAAGTTCAAGACTTGAATTCTTATAAGTAAGCTCTACCACACGATCTAGAGTAAGAAGAAAGAGTGAGTCTTAAATATCCTGTAGCCTCATGCTTATAAGTGTGGTGCACGACACACCCATAAACAAGACTCTACTAGACACGGCTTGTAGACTCCCTAGGATAGAACTGCTCTGATACCACTTTTTGTCACGACCCAAACCGATGGTCCGCGACGGGCACCTGGTACCTTAATCAACCGAGTACCAACTTAACATATATTTCTTATTACATCATCATATACATATGACATATAGGCGTAATAGGCCAATATAATCATTTATAAACTCAAAACATAGGCCGACAAGTCCGTGCAATCTTTTACACTCACGACATATGTCTACAAGCCTCTAAGAGTACATAATGTCATAAAGGTCGGGACCGAGTCCCTCCATACCAAACAATATACGTCAAAATCATACTAACAAAACAAGCAACCTGAAACAAATGTAGCGCACCAACATCTTCTAATAAGCTGATAGCCTACTTGGAGGGCTCTCGACTTGTTTATCAAAACCTATCGGCATGAAACATACCATCCCCAAACAAAAGCGACGTCAGTACAAAATAATGTACCGAGTATGTAAGGCAATATACTAAAACCTGAAACTGTACGGATAATATAATAACTGCAAATAGCTGGAAGTCAACGATAATATGAAGATGTGCTTACATGTTGATACTGACTTAGCTCTCTCAATATAGTAAGTAAAATAGTTGCATGTCCCTATAAGTCTCGGTATATATATCTGTGTGTGTATGTGTATATAACTGCTCTATCGTAGTAGGCTTGCTCATAGGCGTTCGGCCATACTAGGCTTTGTATCTCGACCAACTAAGCTCGCTCATAAGTGCTCGGCCACAGTAGGCTCGGTATATAACTTATCGTCTGATCAGAAGTTTCCCGATAGGGGCCTGCCCATCGATTATAGCTCGATGGTAATGAAAATACTATAATGTTATATACAGATAAATTCTCTGCTCTCTTGACTGGAAAAAGATATACTCTATTTACCGTGAAAATGGTAACAATAATTAAATTTGTAAATGAGATTCTAAAAATACGCGATCTATTCCCGAGCTAGTTTATAAGGGTGGTGAATGCTAAAACATGGAGTAAAATAGTGAAGACTGAGCTAGCCAAAATGATAATCGAACCAGTAAGGGACGTTCCCGGGCTTAGACCAAGCCAATAGATACCTCAGAGCTAGGCCTCGAGCCTATTTCGGGCCTATCAAGGGTGGTCGGGAAGGGGAATAGCAGATAAATGTACAAGTAAGTAAGGCTTTATATGATCAAGTTTGAGCCAAATATTTGAAGAACAGACTAAGAAACAATAAAAATGATAAGGATGATCTCGAGATATAATAGGCAAATCAAAAGAATAGCTATCGATGAATAAGACTTAAAATTAGAGAAGAATTTAGAAAGAGAGAGATGTCTTAAAAGGTGTTGGTGAACCTTCTTTTATATAAAAAGGGGGCGTCCAAACTTAGCATGAAATAAACAAATACAATAAAAGAACGAGATGTGACAGCCCGCTTTTCTTTGTAGGAGAACTGGCATCGAGCCATTTGGAGAAGTCTCGTATGCCCCAGACACATCCCTTGGGGAATATCTTTGCTCAACAGGGTCTTAATCAATGCTCGATCTAGGCAAGGCATCAGCTAGATCTTGAGAAGGGAACCGAACCAAGATCTCGTGCCTTCGGGATTTGCTATTCGAAGCACTATGTTGAGGAAAATTGGTCTCCTGATTTCCCCACATACAGATAGTCTCCACGTTTCTTAGAAGGAAGTGATAAGAAATGTTTTTGACCCTCCACCTCGTGATCCTTGACATGGTATCACGCTGATGGCTCGGCCTTTCTCCATAGAAGTCGAAGCATTTTTCCTTCCTGCTTCTTTAGAACCTTTTAGAAATATTTTGATCCCTCCTTCTTCGCGGCCGCATCGTCGTTGTCAATCTGTGCTGCCATTTTTTCACTATCGTTTCATCTTCCATGAATGCATTAATTTTGCCTGTCTTTACGCTTTTCGAGGGCGATAATAGCACCGTCAGTTACTTTGTTTTCCCCCTATATATATGGGGCTCCTTTGCGAATCTTCATTCAGAAGGACTCTTTCGTTACATGCTTTTCTTGCTTTCCTTGTAACTTTTCTGGCCTTTGTTGCTCTGCAATGTTTGGGGCCTATGGCCTTAAGATCTTTCGTCGGTCAAGCCATGGGCCAGCCCTCGAGGTCGGTGTCCTCTGATCTGGAGACAGATTTCGGATTATCCACTCGCTGCTTGTTACACCCCCTTTGGATTCCAAGAGGTATGGTCGTTGTCTCCACTCGACCGTTGCATTCCGGGCCGAGGCGACATCTCGAGAAGTGGCTTCAGGGGAAATATGCAGGCGGGGGGTCCGCGCTAGCCAAATTTTTTGCCCAACCACTTCTTGCCTTCTTCCGGTATCCCCTCGTCATTTTGCTCTTCTCCCAACTTCTTTTTGAAGACGCCATTTTGGGAAGATAGGGATGAGATCCTTGTGGGGGTCAGACTTGGAAGATAATGTCTTTGAGGTCGTATGACTGGAAGGATGACTTCGAGGGTGGTACACATAGGATGCTCTCTTTTGGACTTGTATGATGCCTGTATTTTCTCCATTTTTTCTTTTTTTGCAAAAGAAGCTTTTGTAATCATGTAAGATGCAATTGTATATAAGGATTTATACAAATATATATATATATGTTTTTTTACTGGTTTCTGCTTTCAATCCCCGCCTTTTCCCGATATATCCTTATGTCTGTTGAAAGCCTTGGTTTGTTGTCGACCATTGATGAAGCATTTTCCCGAACACAGTGTTGGTCGATGTGGCTTTCTTCGAGCTCGATAATCAAGCTTCTGACCGAGCTTAAGACGACCCAATATATTTAGGCCGTCAACCCCCTCAAATTATGTGGAGATAATCGACAGCATCTTGAGTTCATCAAGAGAGGCATTAAGAGGTGATCATATGGGAGGGTCCCTTTTGGACCATAGATAATTCTCCGGAATGTGTTTGAATTTACTTCAGAGATTCGCCCATGCGAAGGCGTTACTTTGATTTTTCTCGGAGCTTTTGATAAATGTGAAACAACCTTGTTTCTTCATCACTTGACATGGGTTCTTTTTGGTCCCACTGTTGGTCGGCCCGAGAGACCGATGCTATGAGGGTCTCCCGAGTTATGCCAAATTTTGAGGCCTCTGGAGGTAATTCCCCAAATATATGTCCTCTTTGCGTACCCCGGAGACCTTATTAATCTGGGTGTGGATGATTCTACCAGGCCGTCTCAGATTTATTTCCGCTTCTCTCTTGGCATTTGTTTGCTCTTGCGCCCTTTGGGGCTTTTGGGTACGATACCTCAGATATAGGTCATGTTCGAGTGCATTGGTGAGCCATGTTTATTTTGATGTGGGTAACTCCTTCAGAAAGCATAAGTTTGTATCTCGGCATCTACTTCTACGGAGTGGAAGTCGCGAACTCAGGCGTATGTCTTGTGTCCGGCATTGGTGCTTTGGGGCTCATCGGGGCCCCGTTCTTTGGGGAAGGTGCGTACTAGACTTCGAGCGAGTCATCCCCTCCGATATTGGATGCTGACATTTTTCCCCAAAACCTTCTTTACTTATTTAGGCGGATAAGGAGATATCCTGCAGGGGTGTATCTCATGTTTTCCTTCTTGTACCTGAAGCTCCCTTATGTGGACTTGCGATGACCTTAGATGTAGGATGGTTATTTTAGGACCCTAGCCATGGATAATCTCCAGCCTGATCTGCAAAAATTCTTTAAAGGTGATTCCGTTTTTGCCGAAATTACCTGTGGAGAGCTAAGAGCTCTAGTGCATGTTTAAGCCTTTAAGTGGATGAGTGCTTCGGCTAGGATCCCTGCCTTCGAGGTTCACCTCAACTTCTCCTGCGAGAATGCCCCGGTTTAGGTGAATATGATCGAGAGACCTGAGTATGGACTTTCGAAGGTCAGGGCTAGGGTAATCGACGTGGAAGCTGCATCAAGCCGACCTAGGGCTGATCGAGAGGTGGAAATTTTTATGAAAGAAGCTACTGCCGTTAAGTCTGAGTTGAGGCGAGCCCTCAATCACGAAGAGGGGGTCGAAGAACATGTTTTGTTGTCGAACTTGGAGGGAGGTATTCGAGGAAGCTGGAGTAAGGGTTTTGATTTTTCAGAGGATTTAGCCTGAGCCAAGGTGGATGAAGGCGATGTTTGGCCACTCCTTGTGGACGCTGCAGAGGGAGTTTTTTGATGAAAAATAAAGGTTCCATCAGTTTTTAACCTTGTTTCTAACGCGCGGGGCATGCCTGTAGGTGGAAAATGTTTTTTCATGTAATATAAGAAAAAAAAATTAAGGCTTTTGTTCCTTTTTCCTGTCGCTGCTCTCGATTGCACAGATCGATTTTGGAGGTAGTCTCCGAGTTGAACCATGGAGCGAGCTAGGGTAGGTCCTCCGGCACTCATCTGCCTTTACAGGCGGAAGGTGGTGATCTTTTGTGCTTCTAGGCCAAAGCAATTTCGCGGGTGTGTGGCCCGGGAATTTGCCTTATCTGCCGATGGCATATTGATATCACCACTTGGGTCATCTCTTCAAGCGTATCCGCTGTTGAATTATATTGGGTTCCGCCTTAGGGTGTCTCGAGACACATCAGGCGAAGTGGGTAAGCTGAAATAACCTTCGACTGGATGGTCCAATGGTCAAAGGGTAACTATTTTGTGGCTTTTTGCCAAGGAGTATCCCGATTAGGTCGGTGCAGGGGGTTCCTTTTCTCAGAGGAATTAGCCGAAGCCAGGAGGACAATCGGGGAGCTTGGTTGTCATTTGCCGAGGCCATAGAAGGCGTATTTTGACAAGTTGTTTTCCTTTCAGTGCGGGGGGTAGACTTGACCGTTCTATAGTCGCAAGGTCCTTGTAGAGGGAGAGGGCACCCTGCGCGCTTGATAGATATATGTATATATGAGAAAAGGGATTTTTATTTCTTTGTTACCTTTTTTGATCGGGCGGAGAGAAAGGTAGAGGTTTACTTTACTTGTTGGGGCCGAGCTGGAGAGGGCCCTTGACTGCGTAGGCAGTAGCGAGGAATATGCGGACAAGGGGATTCTCGTGGCGATTCGGGCCAGTGGCTTTGATCCCTTGGAAGAGATTGGATGTGCCAAGGGAGCGGAGTTTGATGCCGAGATCCTAATATCTTCAGATTCAGTCCCCGAATCGTGTTATGGCTTGAGCTCCGATTGGCCTTCCAATTTAATCCGTCTGTATGGGAGGAGGGTGATGACCCCTTGTGTTTCTGGACTGAAACGGCTTTGTGGGCGAGCGGCCCAGAGATTTGCCTCAGTAGTTGATAGTGCTTTTTTGGGACATGCTTTTAAACGTTTTGTGATCGAATTGCCTTCGGATTCAGTTTCTGAGTCGGAATCCTAACACGGGCTTATCCTACCTTCGAACCGATTTGGGCTGGCGATAATGATTTTTATTCTCTGCCTTTGGGCGTTTGGCGATTTTCTTGGAGCTAGTCTCTGATCGGGAGATAATGGTCTTGGTGTCGTACCTCCGGGCGTGCTATAATTCTTAGGTCCAGTGAATAGTGTCGTGATTCGAGCTACAATTAGCCTTTGATCCTTTCGAGGGTTTCGGTTGGTGTAGTGCTTTTTGCTTCCCGCCCTTGGTCGCTTGATGATCTTCTGGGTCCAGTCTCCGAGTCGCGTTGCGATTCGAGCTGTAATTGTCCCTTGAATTCCTTTTGAGCTTTTGACCAGTGGTGGTGGCCTTTCTGTTTCTTGGTCATCGAGACCTTTTAGCATGAGGTCCGGAGGCATGCTTTAGCCGGCGACGATGGCACTTATGCTGTTTGGTTATAGAGACCTTTCGATGTGGGGCCCGGAGGCTTTGCTTGGCCGGCAACAATGGCAATGGTGTTGTTTGATCGCAGGGACCTTTTGATATAAGGCCTGGAGGCTTTGCTTAGTTTAACTATTTCGGATCTAGTCTCCAAATCGGGTTAGGATTCAAGTTCTCTTTAATCCTCAAGTTGTCAATTTTCAATTTGATGGTCGTAGAGATCTTTCGGTGTGAGGCCCGAAGACTTTGCTTAGCCAGCGACAATGTCACTTACGCTATTTGATATAAGGCCCGAAGACTTTTGTATGATTTGTTTTCCTCTCGTTAAGGTCTTATTGATTATTTTGCCTGACCCGTCGTCGGTTCTAAAGAACCTCGATTTCATGTCGTAATCGGTGATGTTTTAAGCACCTCGAAAGGTTCATAGCCCATAGGTCGAGTAGATCGACGCTTTTTTGATTTTGGAGCCGACATTGTCGGTACTCGTTTTTTGTCTGTTGAGGGAAGCCTGTGTTTAACCGGTTCTTTCCGAAGTAGTTTCGAAGGATTTTTTAGCAACGGTCGGGCGTCCCTGAGTCACGTTTTTTGGGCTGTAGCAGCCGCTTCGACCGGAGTCGTGTGTGTTTGGCCGGGGCCATTTTTGATCCCGAGTGTTACGCCCCATATTTTTGTACATGAAAATACGCCATAAATTAATGAGAGCCCGTAAGTGAGATGGCACGTACCGCACTATTATATTATGGTGATGTCACGTTTTGCAGTATTAAGTTATGATGATGTTGCACCCTGTAGTATTGTACGTTAGACTTGTCGTAAGGTAATTGACATCAGTCCAAGTAAAAGATTATTTGGAAATTATAAGGGTTATGCTATTTATAACAAGCGATGAATAAGTGTTATGAACGATAAAGGGATAAACGGATTACCGAAAACGAGTTTCGTTGGGAATGACCAATTTAGAATAAAATACGGTTTGAGCGATAATATTCGATAATTATAAATTAGTACCATGCAAGGTCTTATACGACTACGGTAGTATAATATATAAAGTATATTTGAAGTATTTCGAAAATAAATAGAATTTTAAGTAATTTGTTGTAAGTTTTAAATTATGCGGGTAATTAATTAATTACCGAATAATAAAATATTACCCGACTAACTAATAAGTGGATAAAAATTTATAAAATATACGCAAAATAAAAATGTGTCACAAATCCGCCATGGAAAAAAATGACTCATTAGTCATTATTGCCATGTGGCTAGATATGAAAATGTAATTAAAAGGCAAGACTTAAAGATAAGTCTCACCAAATAGTGCTTACGTATAAGCATTTTCCCTTGGTCCATTATATTATGTATCAATTCCTTAGTTGAAGATTCAGAAGGCTTATTCCTTTGGCTCAAAGAAAACGTTGAAGCAGAATCAGATTTCGTTTATAAAGAAAGGCTTCATTCAAGAGCAATTTCGTCCAGAATTTCAACGAATTCAAAGCCAAGTTTCGTTTATATATTTTAAAGAAGCAAGAACAATGCTGTTCAAGAATTTCGCAGAAACAGGTATGTTAAAGCTATCGCTTCTTTTATTTGGCATGATCCATACAATACGAATGAAGCGTGCAAATACACAAATTCCATAAATGACTCTACTCATAGAAGTATTAGAGATATCTATGTTTTTGAATTTTCATGTGTCATAATATATTATCTTCTGCTTGTGGGTCTTAGAATAATACGCAGTTGGAAAAAATTTATCCGGAAGGAATATTGAGATTATTACGTATTTTTCATGCATTTCATACATGTGCACTGACCTATGACCAGATGGCGTTATATACGCGTATATATGTAAATATATGTATATGGGATATGGGAAAAGGTTACGGCGTTATATACTCACCACTACTTGATCAGCTGGTATATGATGACGATATGGCCCACAGTGGCTAAAATATGATTTAAACAGCGTTATATACGCGTATATATGTATGTATTCAAACGGTATTATATACGCGTAAATATGTATGTATTTAAACTGCATTATATATGCATATATATGTATGTATATATATGTATATGGGATATGGAAAAGGTTATAGCGTTATATACGCATCACCACCTGATCAGCTGGTATATGATGACGATTTTGCCCACAGTGGCCGATATGATATGATGGGATGCCCTCAGAGGCTGAGTATGTTATGAAATATGTACATATGCACGACATGACATTAATACGCATATGCATGACGCTAAAAGTAATTTAAGATTTACAAAGTTATTCAGACTTGCAGGTTGAGTCATATACTCTATATTACTTCCATGTCTCTTATGTACTTATTTATGTGCCTTGCATACTCGGTACATTATTCTAACTAACATCCCTTTTGCTTGGGACTCTGTGTTTCATGCCCATAGGTCCTGATAGATAGGTTGAGGGCCCTCCAAGTAGTCTATCAACTCAGCGGAAGATGTTGCTGCGCTCCATTGGCTTCGGAATTGCTTGGTTGGTTAGTATGATTTAGACGTATATCGTTTGGTATAGCGGGACTCTATTCCGACCTTTATGATATTTATGTACTCTTAGAGGCTTGTAGACATATGTCGTATACATGAAAGATTGCATGGCCTTGTCGGCCTATGTTTATGTTTATAAATGAATATGTTGGCCTATTAGGCCCGTATGTCACGTGTATATAATGATATAATAAGAAAGATATGTTATGTTGGTACTCGGTCGAGTGCCCGTCGCGGCCCATCGGTTTGGGTCATGACAAAAGTCGGGGTAGTTAAAGGTACCGTATGAGTTTTATGGGGATAAAAGAAAGTGTCACTGGAAAGGCAGTCAAAATATCAGTTCAGAAGCAACCATACAAGTACAAGGGCATAGAAATAAGCAACTACGGATAATTATAGGCAAGGAAGGATATCAAAAGGTCTGTAATAGGATAACATCATTTATAAGAGTCAAGGGTTCTCCGTAAGTACTACAAAAAAAGACTAGATGAGGAAATAAGGGAGAAGACTTAAACCTAAGCACAAGGACCTAAAGAGGAAATGGTCGTGTAACAACAGTCTCAAACCAATATTGTAAGCACACCAAAGGAAAGTGGTATTGCTACCGTGGCTAACGAACGGGAAGTAAAATTAAAAGTAATATCCTAGATCATATGAGTTGTATGAAAACTTTAGAAAGTATGGGTATTAAGATAAGCTATGTATGGACGCAACGAGGGGGCAGAAAGACCAGAAAAAGTAATAGCTTATGTTGAAAGAAAGCTAAGATGGAACAAAAGAATTATTTGAACAATGATCTTGAGTTAGGACGTTATAGATACACTCAAGATTTTGGAACATTATCCAGGCAATATATTTGTTCGTAATCATACAACCATAAAAGACTCCGGTATAAGTTAAAAAAAAATTAAGCCCAGGGCCTAAACAAAATATCGAATTATTAGAAGATTGTATCATGGATATTCCATAACGCCCATGAAAGAATAAAGTAATAAACGATACCATAAGCCACAAATCGGAAGGTAACTTAAGCCTACATAAAGGCTGATCGGAAGGAAGAGGAAGCTAAAGAATTGCATCACCCAAGTAAATCAAGAGTCTGATTATTAGACCTAGAAAAATTACAGAAGTTGTGCTTGAGAACATGACAGAATCACTCTTAATATTACATGTTCAAAAGAAATAACATAACAACCATAATCTACAATGGCTCTACAAGAAAGACAGTTAGAAGAAGTACCAGCCTCATAAGAAGTGAGTATGAAGCTCACATCGGATTGTATATGTAGCAGAGGCACAAGTATTATAATAAAGCTTCAAGTTATGGACTTGAATTACACCTAGGTAGAAGGGAGGTCAGGAAAGAGATAGAAGATACGATGCAAAATTTTAAAGTAAGTAAGGTAAAGATGAACAACGTGCGAGATACTCAAAGGAAGAAGATTGTGAATAATCCATACTTCGGATAAAAGGCTCGGGGATCCAATAACCGGGAATGATAGCAGCATTGTCAGTGGCATGTCTTTCAACCTATGGTTTTGAAGCATTAGAGATCTAGTTAAGAGAGTAGAGAAGGGTTGGAGACGATGTGATGTATCGCTTGATGTTTCCGAATAACATAAGGAAATCTATGGTGCAAGCTAGTTGAAGGAAAGCTGCGACTATTATAAATGAATATTTATAGGTCGCAAGCTAAAGTATGGTAGAGCGACAAAGTTTTATGAAAATATGAGTAAGAATGAGGAAAGGCAAGTGAAAAGTTGACGAGAATGGATAAGTCCTCAGGATTAAGTCCATGAAAATAACAGAGATAATGGTTTCTCTAAGTTATTGAAAATAAAAGATGACGTTTGGGCCTTCGTTTCAATAATGATTTGAAACAAGAAAATAGAAGAAGAAAAGGAGAGAAGATTTCGCAGGCGGCACAAAATCAAGAGACCCCCATAAAGCGAATCATATTGAGACACTATGCAATATGATTACGGAAATCACTTCAAATATTCCTCAATACAATATAAGCCCAAGCGGTAATGTATTACGTAAGAAGTTTCAAGTTTTCAAGTAAAGGATTATAGATCAACATTGAGGCGAATCAACAATGGTCAGATATAAGCTACAAAATATGACATGAGATAAGGCCATGATTCTTAAGACAAACAGTAATAAAGGGGCATTAAATGACTTAGATTTATATCTAAAGGTAAGGAATAAAAGTAACTGGGAACTTGGTGAGGATGGTTCAGCAAAGAAAGATTGAAGTAAAAATTATGGTATAGTATAACCCATGTAAATGCAGTAAAGTCATGAGAATAGACAACTAGATCTATGAAATAAGATATGGCCATATTCGCAAGTTCTACAAAGTATCGAGCAAAGAACTTCAGTATACATATAAATGCCCAGAGAAGCATCCTATTAAGCCCTGTATATGTTGATAAAGTAAGACCTAGAGATTGAGTAAAAGCTAACAAAAAAAGGAAAGGTGAATCGCATAGGCGCACTTACATGGTCAGTATCGTAGAAGCTGCATGATGGGAGGTAGCAACAGTTATGAGGTTGGAAGGAATTTAATCACAAGTCATGGCATGTGAAAGAGGCCTAAAGGGGTGGGGGGGGGGGGAT
>MU715547.1:126401-155617 GCA_026770625.1 Nicotiana glauca
GCAATTCAATTAATGCGTAATGACAATCAGTATTCTAGCCAATTTAACTCTTACCATATTTTTCGCAATGACAACGGAGCTCAATTTCTAATAAAAGGGGGTTTTAGCCATACATACCTCAATAAAGCTTTTCCTTACTCTTTTACAAATTTTTGGAACTCTTAGCGCTTCAATCTATTGACCAAGAATTTCAAATTAAATTGAGAATTAGAGACGAAACTAAAGTTCTTGCTTGGTTCGAGCATATCGTCAAATACTAAAGGTGCATTGTGATCTTAGCCCCTTTTTGTGAGGAATTTCTATTATTTTATACCCCCAATTGCCTCCTTTTTAATTTTACTACTTTCCAATACTGTATGGTGGTATGCATGCAAGAGATTCATTCTCATACCCATGAATTACTTTCCTAATGACCCCATATGGCTAAGTATACAAATATGAGCTGAGGTCATGGAGCCTTACCTCTTGGGATGAAGATTTAGGAGCCTTCACTTGATTAGTTTCAAGGATATAGCTAAGGAGAATTTGATGGGGGACACTTTCCACCTCTAAGACCCTCTTTCTCTCTCTAAAAATCTCAGAAATATCTGCTTAGAATGAGCCATAATGTCGAATATATCGATAGGGAGGTCGGGTTAAAAATTAGAAAATTAGAGCACCGAGTAAAATATGCGATCGCATCTGCGATCGCAGAATGAACATGCGGTCCGCATAATGGACCGCAAAATGCCTCCCAAAAACCATACGTTCTGACTCAGTCTGCAGTAATAATGCGGCCCGCATTCACGTTCTGCGGTCGTAAAGTGCACCGCAGAACTGACACTCACAAAATTCAAAGGAGAAAATGCGACAACTATGCGGTCTGCATTTTGATTATGCGACCGCATTTCGACCGCATAACTGACTTCAATTTTAACCAACATTCCGCCTCACTCTGCGGCAGATATGCGGTCCGCATTTCTATTATGCGACCGCATTCTGGACCGCATTTCTTGCATCTTTCTGAAAACTTATTCTTGACTTTTTAATGCATTATTAAATCCAAAAAGGTGTGCTCCGCGGCGAGCTTGAAGCATATTTACTAATTTCTAACACATGATCCTAACTTGGTACCACGGGATCCGGGTTTTTGAGTAGGGATTTCACGGGGCCTTACGCCCGAGCTAGTTTGTATGGGTGATGAGTGCCAAAATACAGAGTAAAACAGTAAAGACCGAGCTAGCCAAAATGATAATCGAACCAGTGATGGGACGTTCCCGGGCTTAGAGCAAGCCAGTAGATACCTCGGGGCCAGACCTCGAGCCTATTTTGGGCCTATCAAGGGTAGTCGGGAAGGGGAATAGCATTTAAATGCACAAGTAAGTAAGGCTTTATATGATCAAGTTGGATCCAAATGTTTGAGGAACACACTAAGAAACAATAAAAATGTTGAGGATGATCTCGAGATATAATAGGCAAATCGAGAGAATAGCTATCGATGAATATGACTTAAAACCAGAGAGGAATTTAGAGAGAGAGAGAATATATTATTGCTTTCTTGGTAAGGCCAATAGGAGATGTCTTACAAGGTGTTGGTGACCCTTCTTTTATAGAAAAGGGGGCATCCAAACTTAGCATAAAATAAACAAATACAATAAAAGAACGAGATGTGACAGGCTGCGTTTCTTTGTAGGAGAACTGGCATCGAGCCATTTGGAGAAGTCTCGTGGGCCCCAGACACATCCCTCGAGGAATATCTTCGCTCATCAGGGTCTTAATCGATGCTCGATCTGGACAAGGCATCGTCTAGGTCTCGAGAGGGGAACCGAACCGAGATCTCGTGCCTTCGAAATTTGCTCTTCGAAGCACTGTGTAGAGAAAAATTGGTCTCCTGATTTTTCCGCATACATACTCAAATGAATATGAAGTCCCGATAAAGAGAATATTGTAACTTACAAAACTAGAAAAATTTACGTAACTTGCGAGACTAGAAAAATATACGTAAATTCCGGGATATCTTAATGTCTCGTTATCAAACTAGTGTAATTAAGAGATCATGCCGAAATAAAAGAAGGGCTTAGCCTTATTATACATGTCCAGGAATTATTCGAACGAATTTGCTTCTGTAAAATATGGACAAAATTCATACTTGGACGAACTTGTTCTGCTTTGCTACCAACGTTTTGAGCAAAACAAAATGGATTAAATCAATTGTTGAACTTGAACTCTTTGGCTGAGAGTTCTTGGACGAAATGGAATGTCCCCTGGACCCTCACGTTCTTTTGTTCAAAATCAGCAATGTAAAAATGTTCTTTTATCCATTCCTTTTTCTATATAAAAATCTTTACTAGATAAGGCATTTGTAAATTAGCCTTGACACATGTAAAGGTGGTTTATGACTCACCTTAAAACTAAGAAGGGCCTGCCACGTCCCTTTTTGGTATGATTTGTTTAATTTTATCCACTTATTAGTTAATTGGGTAATATTACGTTACCCGGTATTTAACCAATTACCTGCATAATTTAAAAATTATTTTAAATTACTTACAATTCTATTTATTACTAAAATACTTCATATATACTTTATATGTTATACTACCTTGGTCATATGGTACCTTGCATGTTACTAGTCAATAAATACTGAGCATTTTAGCTCGTGCCATATTTTACCCCAAAATGCCAAATTTGGACAAAATTTATTTTCTTTGACTTGCTCCCCCTTTCACCTTCATGAATTTACTAATCAATATTAAAATAGCATAATCCTTATGATCTCCAAATAATCTTTTACTCTGACTGATGCCAATTACCTTATGACAAATTCAACGTACAGTACTTCAGGGTGCAACATCATAGTAACTAAATACCGCGAAGCGTAACATCACCTCAATATATATTATGCAGAGCATAACATCGACATAATACTGTGGGCGTGATTCAAAGGATAACTCCGCAAAAGCGACGAAATATAAAGAATGGGAAGGCTCAGAGCAGAAAAACCCTTCTGTATTGCCAAAATATATATACAAGGTGCGTCTTTGCAAGACTCATTCCCCCGGGAGTACATACATGGAAAGAAAAAAGAAAAAGAAAAAATCGACACGAGGCCTACTCTTCATCGCCACTATCTTATGTATCGTCTCCAGCATCCTCATTTGGGGCGATCAAGAGCGCCGACTTTCTCTCTTACTCTCGGGCCTCCTCAATTTCAGCTGAAAGGTCGACGCCTTTGGCTTCGATCTCCTCCAAGGCTTCTCTCCTCGCCTTCTCCCTAGCATGTTCGATAGCCCGAGCTAGTTTCTGCTCGGTCTTTATCGATATATCACGGGTTTGTTTCACCGTGGCCACAGCCTCCAGATAAGTAGCAACATTTCCTTTGATCTCGGATTTGGCCGCGACCAGCACATCAATCTCCTTTTGAGAATTTTTGAGAAGATCATGGGTCGATGCCAACTCCGAGTTTGCTACCTCATTTTGCTTCCTCAGCCTGAGCATCTCCACATTCAGCTGCCCAATCTGCGAGTCCTTTTTCTCGACCTGCAAAAAGAAAGGTAAGACAGTCGGTGTCAAACTATAGGAGCAAAGGTCGGGTTCGTACAAGGCAAAATACCTGCTCAGCAAGATCATCCTTTTCCCAGAGCCCTCCTTCCAAAGTAGCCTGAAGCTCGCCTGACTCTTCCTTTTTTCGGGCAGAATAGGCCTCCGACTTTTGCAGTCCCGAGGCAAGCCTTTCAAGCTCATTCTCATGGCATGAAAGCTCGTCACGGAACCTAGAGAGGGCATGTCCATACATCTTCTTACACTGCGGCATAACAGAAGAATTACAAGAGCAAATAGTAATACTCGAGACTGAAAGAAATACACGTAAAATAGCTATCACCAGCTGAAGGAACTTCTTCGCCGCCTTGACAGTGCCAGGAGCATCAAGACCGATTTTGTCGCTAACATCATCAAGAATGTTGCCATGCACAACTCCTCCCTTGAGAGGACTCCCCGCTTTAGCGGTGTTCATATTCTGAGCATCCCTTAGCTCCCCTGACGAGAACCGAAAACCCCAACTGAGATCACCAAGGTCATTGATTTCCCCGATGGGCAACTCCTGCTCCAGAAAAGCTCCGAGTCCAGATCCTTCCGGACCGCCAGCAGTTCCCCAAGCAAACATTACACCACATTCGGCCACGAGATCTGGGGCCAAGTTAACATTATCCTCGAAGATCTTCGTCGTACGGGACAGACCTGAGTTGGCCATCCCCGATTTAGCGGCTTCCGGTCGAGGCACCTGCAAGACTCCCACGCTCGACCTCGATCTCTGCTCCAAACGGTACTCACTCTCATCATCGTCTTCATCCCCAGTGTTGAGGATTACCTTGGGAGCAAAAGCTGAGATCCTAATGGCGGTTCGGGGCTTGTGTGGATTAGGTTTCTTCGTCACAGAGGGTTCGGAAGCCTCCTTGGGCTTGTGTGGATTAGGTTTCTTCGTCATAGAGGGTTTGGAAGCCTCCTTACCCTTCCTTTTCTTACCCTTGGCGGGCTCCAAAATCTCCCTCTCGCCACTAGGAGGCGATCTCATCAGCACATTCTTGCTAGGGCCTGCACGAGCATAGCGGCCACAACTTATCAGCACAAAAGGTACTGCAAGAAACATAAGGTCAAGATGTAGTGGCAAGGGAAACTTTATCATGATTCTTGGCCACCCACCTCTTCTTAGCCAGGTCGAGCCAAGATCGGACAAGATATGGGAACTTGGTATCCATTCGGTCGATCCACCTCGACAGGTTCGAGACTGCATTAGGATACCAAGCGGCAGCTGCACAAATCGAAAAGAGGTCATTTTTTCAGAAGAAAGGAAAGAAGATCACAAAATATGTCCAAGGGAAAAAAGGCTTACGTCATATGTTCCACTTCTTTGGGATAGGCATCCGCCCAGCCGAAATGATGTCTGAGGTTTTCACCCGAACAAACCAACTCATCTATGCTCGATCTTTGTCCTCCTTGGTGCTCAATAAAAATGATTTTTTGGATTGGTGATGAGGCCTAATCAATCCTCGATAGAACCAAAATATAGCTATAGTAATTTTTTTACATTTTGACAAATTTCTTCAGTATTCTTAAAGTCAAATTGCTTATAATTGCAATTTTAGCCTACTTTGAGGATAATAGTATTTTATAATTATGAAATTGGTTTCAATATTTCTAATTTAATATTTATATATTATTAATTGATCCAGTATTTTTAATTTATTTTCAAAATCATTTTTATTATTTTTATAATATAAAAAGGGAAAACTGGCTATTTAAAATATGACCCATTTTTATTTCAATTATAGCCAAAACAAATTGATCTCCTATTTGACCCAATTTTGTACCCCAAATTTCCCAGCCCAATTCTAATTTAACCCGACCCCCGACCCAATCAATTAACCTGCCTGGTCAATCTTTTAATCCAGGCCGTTGACCATTTGGATCAATGGCAACGTTTAGCCCTTACCTTTTTAATTCACCTAACCCTACCCTGATCCCCTCATTTATCTCTATCAGCCGCCTTCAAACACTCTCCCTCTCTCAAACTCTCTCGAAGATTCCACGAAACCCTAGCTCGTCTCATCTTCTCCGACCATAATCTCACCGGAATCAATGGCTTCTCAAGCCATGGTTATCCTGTACTCATCCCCCTCCACCTTTAAAACCTAAGTGTTCGGATTTTCGAGGTCTGACCTCGATGGTATTCTTTCAAAGCTTCTCAGATTCATGGCTTTGAGGCCTCTCTGGCCTTGCTCCGGCATATCAAAGCATTTCAAGCCTATTTCTGACCTCTCCGACTCAAGATCGGACTTTCTTCCAAGCCTTTCTCATTTCTAGGGTTTCTCTGAAACCCTAAACTATTCGATGTTTTCTTTAGCTATTTTCTTAAATCTATGCTATATTTGTGTTCTAATGGAGTTTTTAAATGTTTTTCCCAATCTTTTCTTTCAAGATTTGTTTCTCTTTGATTTGGGGTTTCTTGAGAAAAAAAAGTTTCGAAATGTTTCTCTGACTCTTCTTCTTTTCTTTGTGTGAATCTGTCTTGGCTATGTTCTTGTTTCTCTACCTCGCATGTTCTTCTCCTATGTTCTTATGTTTGCCTTATTATGCATGTTTTCCTATTATGCTCCGTTCTTTCTTCTACTGGTTTCTATATCATGTTTTCACATGTTTATCTTATGTGTTCGTTAGCCCTGTTTTCCTTTACTGTATTTTATACTAAGCTCTTAGTTCTTTATATGCCTTTACTGGACCTTTGTTTGATTTCTAAACATGTTTCATCTACTGTTTTTTAATTTTATACTTCCTCTTTATCTTCTGAACTTGTTTAATTTCAATCTTCTCTTAAAACATGTTCTTTATGTCAGCTTCTCACTATGTTTGTTCCAAACCTTCTATTTTACCTATTTGTTTTCTCACGAGTCTTTGAAAGAGAACTCTGAGCCTGTATAGTTATTTGTCTTCTCGTCTCTGCATCTGATTCGCATTGAAAACCCTAGGATTTTGGGGTTTTGGCGAGTTTGATCTTGTGTTTGGACTAGGTTTCTATTTTAGAACCCTTGACTCTCGACTCGTTCTGAGTCAATGCACTGAGCTTGAACTCCTTTTTTTGTGACTCTGAACTTTTCTATACTAGATTCTCTCTAATTAGCATAACAGTTCATTCTTGTTTGACATGCCTGTATGCATTATATATGAGGAATTCTTCCTTCAAAAAAAGGTTTTGCCAATTTGTGATTGATTCGAAATTCCTTTTAATAAGGTTCGATTGATTGTTACTGATTTTTCTTTAATTAAACCTTTCTTCACCTTTTCTGGTTGGATTCATTCATACCAAAACTCAATTTCTAATTTTTACTGGCTGTTGATTGATTGCCTTTCCTTATTTGCACAAAGCGTGTTGCTGTCAAACACTTTCCTTAAATAGTTTCTGTGTATTTTCCCTTCTTGTACTACTTTGGAAAATATTTTGATCAAACTCTTTCCTTATTTATTTTGCCCGTTTGAAATCAGATTACTTTAATTAATGGGAGACCTTATGTAATTAATTCCAAAACTGTTTTCTTACCTTTTCTTACTTGCTTTCTGCATTATAAAGGGCACGACCTTTCAGCACTTTAACAACATTAAGTTCGATACTCTAACATACATTACTTACTTTCAATTTTAATACACGTACACTTCACCCAACACTATACTCTCTTCTGAGATACTCTGACTATTTGCTTACAATTTGGCTTTACAAGACTAGTGCATTTACTTTCTTGTTTTTCGGAAACTGGTGTGTTCTAATTTAAGTTTTAGCCTCATCCCAATGTGTTTACTTTACAGTTTCTACATCCCTATCTATTTTACTACTTATGTTTAATATTAATTAGCAAGTCAATTCCCTTGCATATGTTTCTGCTATGAATCCCTACACCCCTGGCTGCATTACTGCATGTGTTTAATGTTAATAAGCAATGTCAATTTCGTTGAACATGTTTCTATTTGTGGATTCCCATACCCCTATTCCCCTCTATGTGTTTTGAGTTAAGGTTCAGGCATGGCAGCATCCAAATTATTGTTCATGTTTGTGCTTGATCCTTCAAAGGATCTTAACTCCAAAACAATGTGGCTAACAGGCTGGTTGGGGTATTCCAGCATTTCCAATTATTGGGTATGACCACCAGCCTGTCTTGGCTTTCCTAGAATCCCCTCTTTTGCACTTACACTCATTCCAAGTTTCTAAGTTCTGCACCCCTCCTATGAGGCTTGCCTTGGGATCTTGAGTTCCCTCTGAACTTGGACAATCGAGGGTTGGCCCTTCCATGCTTCACTTTAATTAAATTCTGTAATATATTTGGGTGTAAGCACTGCTCGAATTTCATGAAGCTCCTGGGAACTCTGACACACCCAAAAAATGAGAAAGTCTTTGGAAATTGGATCTTTGAAGTTGGTTTATTTCATGTTTCAGACCTGGAGTCTGAATTAGGCTGTCCTTGGTTGTATTATAATTTCTGATGTAATTTTACTCTTTTTTTGTTCATTCTAGGCTATAATTATTTTGTTATAACTTATAGGGTTTACAGCAAAAAGGGGAGGGCCACTCATGTATGCATAAGGGTAGACATCATGCTCTTAGGTATTTACTTTCTGCAATCGTATCATGCTTTCATTTCCACATTCTCGAAATATTGTCTGTAGGTTTTCTTCGTTTTAGAAATCATGTCTATAAGTTCTGTCTTTCATACGCAGATATCATATCAATAGTTCCTGCATTTCTGCATCTCATATAGAGAACATGTCAATAGGATTCTGCATTTTATGCATCTCATATAGAGAACCTATCAATAGGATCTCTTAATTTCTGCATAAACATCTATCACTAGGCAAACAGTTTATAGGTTTAAATAACAAATTGCCTTCTAGATACCATGCCTATAGGACTCTTGCATTTCTATAAATATTTTAAAACCAACCACCCTTAGAAAGCATGCCTATAGGAGTAATCAACTAAATCGGAATGGTCTACAAGCCTAAAATCAGTAGTAACGATACTCAATACCTGCAGAACCTATGTTTTTCTATAATCAGCAAGCCTTCTTTGTATTAGAGTACTCCTGCATTACTAGATATCATGCCTATAGGTTTCACCTTTAACTGCACCAATCTTTGGTAATTACAACCAGCAGGAAGGCCTAATTCGGACTTCTTATTTGAAAATATGTGATAAATCAGCCTGCCTTAACGTTTTATGTTTAATTCAGACCATAACCAGTACGTGCAAGGCATGCTAAACAATCTGTCTTTAAGTGAGGAGGCAAGTCTGAGCCTTTTTAACTGCAATGTGTTTCCCATATCTGCCTTATGTGTTTTTGTTTGTTGCCTTAGAATTTTATCCTTTTAAACTCTAAAAAATCCAAATCTCCCTACATTTTAGGACTAGTAGTCCCAAATGCCTCTAGGACTTATAGGATTGGGATGGGTAATAGCATACAATAAGTAACGAGACTATTCCGCGTTTAACACCTTAACAGGGTAGGAAGGGTAGATATGGATATGATGACCACGTGCTAACACCAACACCACATGTATAAACGGTTACTGGGTGTTGTGTGGGGTGATCCATATTATTTATAAACCTAGGACCGCCCTTTCCCTTTATTTGTCTGTATTTTTTCAGAATTTTAAAAAAATGTTTAATTTTTTAGCTTCTTGAACCTATTTTACTTCAATTACTTGCATCAACTATGTAAAAAAAACCTCCATTTTACTTGTTTAATTTTCAGTACCGTTTTATTCCCAAAATATCTGCCTCTTTCACCTCTTTTTCCGATTAGTTGCATCAATTACGTGCGAACCCCTTCCCCTTTACTTGTGTGTTTTTTTGTAGAGTTCTAAAATTGCTTTCTTCCAAATTTCAGCTTCTTTAACTCTTGTACTTCAGTTGTTTACAACCATTATGTGAAAGATATCTAGTATTTACAATTCTTACTTGTTTACTTGTTGTTTATACTTAAAGTCACAATTGTAGCATGGCCGGAAACCACACTAGTGGATCTTGAGGGGTGCTTAACACCTTCTCCTCGAGATAATTTCAAGCTCTTATCCAATCTCTGGTTTTCTAAATCAAATTCATTCTTAGTATCCTAATGCACTTAATCATTAGGTGGAAACTCTTCAAAATTAAAAACCCAATTCCCAAAAGGAAAAGAGTTGCCCGCCCAAATGTCATAAACCCGATTTTGCGAGAAAAAAAGGGGCATTGACAGCATGGCGACTCTGCTGGGGAAAATCTTTAAGGCTTTTACCATTTCATGCTATTTGTGACTTTATGCTTCTTTATATGTCTTTGCTTGTTTAAATGCCTTTAAGTATTTATTATTTCTTCTACTACAAACTGACTTGGATCTTCGTTTCTTTTCTTTTAATGTTTTCCTTTATCGCCTTCCTTTAATGTTGTTGTAAATCATGAGAAATTGCTTTAATTATTACTTTATGAACGTGCAAATACATGACAACTTGTTAATTATTGTAACTGCATTTTTCAATATCATATTCCACTCGTGCCAAACAAAATACCATAGCACACTTATAATGAGTGGTTGCGCCCTTCCGATATTATCACCCCCTAAATTCGGCAAAGGCATATTTGCGGTAAAACTAGTCGATCGGCGGTGCCATCGATAGTTCCGCGCCTTTCCCTCTTGAGTTGTCTACTCATGGGTACCAGTCTAATACCCCATAGAAACCCTACTCTATTTAATTGTGCATGCATCATTATCAAACCTAGTCGAGTCAGTTATATTGTCCGTATAATGACTCTTTAAGACAGCCTTGTCCAAAGTGCACTAGGTTTCCCTGAAACCCAAACGGACGCTACCATGTTTTATGCATTAATTTGGAGAACTAAATGCTTCTTATGCTAATTATTGATATTAATAGTCGAGTCTGGTGGGGGTAAGGGTCTAACATTTTTGTCTTGCAGAAAATGAGGCACGAAGTCCCCAGATTTGGCATGGTAACCAACATCCACCCAAGATTGCTAAGCTGGTGCAGAGACCTTCATTCCACTGATCAGACGCTTGTCCGGAAATACCTAGGAAATCTACCTTCCCTCCTGGAGGTCCAACCCAACAACAAAATCATAGAGGCTGTTACACTTTTCTGGGATTGCGACAGGTTTGTGTTCCGCTTTGGGGACATTGAGATGACACCCCTGCTTGAGGAAATAGGAGGACTGGCTGGTATGCCATGGAAAACTCCGGGTTTGTTAATGCCAGAAAACTGCAAGGGTAGAGGTTTTCTCAAGATGATGGGTCTAAAGAAGAATCCAGACTTGACATGTTTGAAGGAGTCGTACATTACCTTTGACTAATTGTACGAGAGGTACGGTTACAGTAAATCTTACCATACTTATCCTGACGAGTTTGCCCTTACATCATTAGGGCATATCCATCGAAGGGTCTTTGTCTTCATGTTCTGTCTCTTGGGGATGATAGTGTTTCTAATGAAGAAAGTAAGAACCCATACCAGACTAGCGATGGTCACCAAAACCTTAATGGAAAGAATTGACAGACAACCATTCACTCTTGTGCCAATGATCGTTGCTGAAATATACCGAGCCCTAGAAAGGTGTCAACAGGGAGCCAAACATTTTGAGGGTTGTAATCTGATACTTCAACTTTGGCTCATGGAATATCTCCAAAGGGGCGAGTACCGACAGGAAATCCACCGAAGGGACTGGGATGATAATATCGCCTTTCATTAACTAAAGCGAATGAATTACATGCCCAACATGTTCGCCAAAACGGAGAATGCTAGAGAATGGGTCGAACTCTTCGATAATTTGACTGAGGACCGAGTGTACAGGATGTTCGAGTGCTTCCCTACTGAAGAATTCATCATTCGATCTAAGGATGCGCCATTTCTGATACTAATCGATATGAGAGAAAGATACCCTTATGTCCCTATCCGGGTTATAAGACAGACAGGTAGGAATTAGGTTATACCAAGGGTCGACAAGATGACACTTCCGAGCCTACTTCCAGGATGACGATAGTCCATACAGGTGTGAGGCTCAGCATACGTGGCATTACAAAATTGTCTTAGGAAAAGACACCATCGAACCAGATCGCTACCATACTGACTGTACCCCACATTAATTAGGATTGCTGTAGGACAATCATAATGGTTCAGCCCGGGTTTGTTCGAGGTCAAAGAATCATTGATGAAAAGGATGAAGCACAAGTAAAGTACAACCAACTGCGCAAGAGGATACGGGAATGTGAAAATGAGGACCGTGAAATACAAGAAGCCAATCAAAAACTAATTGAAGGTTATGGCTGTCAGCGCCAACAAACGACTGATCTGTTTGGAACGGGTATAGTGGAACTAGAAAAGAAATTTCTGAAGAGGGTCGAAGATTGGTGAGTTGCTGAAGGAAATGAAGGCGGACATCTAGCCAGGGCTTACTTGCTGCTAGGACTATGCGAGCTGGGAGAGATGTTCGAGGGAGATAACACTGCCGGGTCTAGGGAAGGTCCTTCTGGGACCAAATAGATAGGAGTTTTTCCTTTTGCTTTGAGAAATGTAATAAGTCCTATGGCCACTAGTGACATTTTATTCCCTGTTATTTAGTGTCCTTTTGGGATTCATCTATCTTTTTATCAATAAAATGAGGCATTTAGTATTTTAAGTTCTCCAAATTTACTTGTCGCTAGGCCTACCTCGGGCACAAAGAGGTCCCTAAAATTAGGACAGGCTTTATACTTCAGCACTATGTGTTTAAATATTGCAACATCCTTTTCTTATAATCGTTACTGACTTGTCACCTTTTGTTTTACTTTTTGTTTATTCCCCTCCCCAAAGGTTAGTTCATGAACTCAAGCAACATCAGCATATTTTACAAGATCCAGGGGCCCTCCACCTACTCCGCCTCATAGTCCTGTCAGGCACAAAAACAAAAGAAGAATGGAAGATTCAAACAACTCAGTTGAATGAGTAGAGGTCACTCGTAGTGCCATGATCCCCAAGGAAAATGCCTCTCAAATAGAACAAAAATTACTGAAATTCCAAGAAGAGCTTGATCAAGTCCAAAATTTGGAAAGTCTATCATTTTCCCTTACCACTCCAGAAGTTACCTTCCTAAATACTCAGAATCCCATACCTCGAAAAAATATCCCAAAGCAACCCGTTCCTCAACACCACTGCAATACTTGCCATACTCCCAACAACACTTTGTTGCTCGTCCCGGAACCTTTGGACTCCACAAATGACCACTGCAGCAACCAACACAACACCCCCATTTACATGGAGACTATGCCGCATGCCATCTATCCTATCTCAAGCACACCCGAGTCCGATGATAAGGACTCGCTCATCAAAAATTTGGCCGAAGAGCTTAAGAAGTTGACCACCAGAATCAAAGGCATTGAAGGAAGTAAGGGAATTGAGGGGCTAAACTATGAAGATTTATGCATACAAACCGATGTCGAACTGCCCGAGGGATACAAACCTCCCAAGTATGAAATATTTGATGGTATTGGGGATCCCATGGTTTACCTGAGGACATACTGCGACAAGCTGGTTGGAGTAGGAAAAGATGAAAAGATCAGCATGAAGCTTTTAATTATGAGCCTGAAAGAAGATGCTCTGTCCTGGTACATTAGCCATGACCCAAAGAAGTGGTCAAACTGGGTTAATATGGCATCCGACTTCATGGATAGGTTCAGGTTCAATATGGAAAATGCAATGGATGTGTTTTACATTCAGAATTTAAAGAAGAAACCCACAGAAATGTTCCGCGAGTATGCCACTTGTTGGAGATCAGAGTCTGCTAAGGTTCGACTTGCTTTAGGGAAAGAATAGATGAACAAGTTTTTCGTCCGGGCCCAGGATCCGCAATACTATGAAAGACTGATGCTGATCGAGAATTATAAGTTTTCTGACATCATCAAGCTAGGAGAAAGGATTGAGAAAGGTATCAAGAGTGGTATGGTAACAAAATTTGAAGCTTTGCAAGCCACCAACAACGCTCTACAGTCCAGTAGTACGTCCAAGAAGAGGGATGTAAGTGCCGTAATGGCTGCATAGAGAACCAAATCACCTGTCAAGTACCAAACCTACCCAATATCTCAACTTACATATCAGCCCACTCCAAATTTCCAAACACCCGCACCTTCCTACCAAACTCCACCACCTACCTATCAATCGCCTCCACCCCTTACATACCAACCTGCTTCACCTAGATATTTCCAACCCACACACGTCTACCAAGCTTATAACACTCAACCATCCCACTATCAATCACCTCCCACTCACCAAAACTTTCCTAGACCTCGACCAGATTTTGACCATAGACCTTCCAAACAGTATACCATCATTGCCCAACCAATCGACCAACTGTATGAAAGACTCAAAGTTGTTGGTTATGTCACCCCTATCCCTGCCATAACCCCTGAAAACCCTTCCCAGTAGGTCAACCCAAATAAAACTTGTGCATACCTTTCTTGCATGAAGAGTCATACTATTGATGAATGCTACTCCCTGAAGGAAAAGATCCAGGCTTTGATTGACAACAAGATCATTGTGGCAAAGGAACCTGCTCCGAATGTCTGAAACAACCCTCTACCAGACTATAAGGGTGGAGGTGTTCATATGATTGAAATAGAGGATGATTGGGATCCCAAAGGATCAATCGGTTTGATCATAGAAGGTGAAGATCCAAAGAAACTAACAGTCACCCTTAATCCGATTGTAGTCCAAATTTAGCCTTCTAAAGATGTCGAGGTGAACATATCTATACCACTTGAGTTTGAAACACCAGTCTCTGCAAAGGTAAGGGTATCCATTCTGGTAGCAATGACAGCCGTAATACCATTCCACACAAAAGCCATACCATAGGACTATACAACCGAGGCAAGAAGGAAGGGAAAAGCCATATTTGGGGAAAGAGTTGTGGCATAGGGTATGACAAGAACCCGCAGGGTTTATACCCCAGAACACTTGGCTGAGTCGAGTAAGCAGACCTCTAGTCAATAGGCCATCGCTGAAACCGGGCCCGATGATCTTTGGAGAAAGATACAAGCCAAGGAATACTCGGTCATTGACCAACTGAAAAAAACACCGGCACAGATTTCTATCTTGGCTTTGCTACAAAGTTCTGATGCACACAAGAATGCCTTGCTAAGAGTATTGAGTGAGGCATATGTACAAAGTAACATCACCGGCAGAGAGATGACAAACATGGTAGGCCAGGTATTGGAAAGTCATAAGATCACTTTTCATGAAGATGAGCTGCCGCCAGAGTGGTTGAGTCACAACAAGGCATTGCATATTATCGTGCAGTGCGAAGATTATTTTATCACCAGGATCCTAGTCGATGGGGGTTCCAGTCTTAACATTTGTCTATTGGTAACACTCACGACATTGGGAAAAGGGCTGCATGAAATCAAGGATGGCGCCATCAACGTTAAGGCCTTCGACGGTTCTCAAAGGTCCACTATTGGGGAAATTAGCTTACGTTTGCAAATGGGGCCTACTTGGTTTGATGTTGATTTTCAAGTGATAGGCGTGCTAACATCTTACAATCTATTCTTGGGATGACCATGGATTCATGTTGCCGGGGCCGTGGCATCAACACTACATCAGGCAGTGAAATTTGAGTAGAATCACTAGGAGGTGATCATTCATGGTGACGGCAGCAATCCCATATATAGTCGCCAGACCATCCCACCAATTAGAGGAAGAAGAAGGATAGGTGGGGAAACTTACCACCATATTGAGCGAGTCAACATTGTCGATAAAGATAAATGGTGGGACAACAATATTGAAAGCATACTAAACTGGAGCGGGTATGAACCTGGCAAGGGACCTGGAAAGAATCTCCAAGGAATCGCTAAGCCCATCAAGCTCAAAAAATAGGGCACCACCTTCGGATTGGGATATTAGTATACCTGGAAAGAATTCAAGGAATGGTAGCCACCCTGGCACGGTCCTTACTATCTATTAGAGCAGCCGATACCACATTTGGAGCAGACTTTCCAAACGGCCGAAGTCATCTATGGGTTAGAAAAAGAGGAAGCATTAGCAGCAATGAGGAACTTGTTCCTGGAAGATGATGATATGAACTGCTGTGTCATTTTTGAGGAGGAGGGGGAGGAAGGCCCTTCCATATAGGCTGTAAACAGAGGAGCACGCCTCAACAACTAGACCGTCAAAACCACCAGAGCCCGACGTGCCTCGGGGTAGCAAGGCTGAATAAGCACTACGCACTATTTTATTTTACTAGTTTATTTTCCTTTCGCATTTTTGTTTTCCCAAGAAAGAGCTCCAATTTTCAAAATATTTATGGAATTTAACAAAGTATTTCAAGTTTCTTATAAATCTTACTATTTTCTCTCATTACTTTACTTAAACAGCATTACTATTACGTATTTTGATGAACCAATGTCTGTGACATGCAACGAGACTACGCAACAAAGTGACATAGATTCACAGGAAGATGATATACCGGAAGAAATTGTTAAAGAAGTTGAGAATTTTGAGAATAGACCTAAGTCCAACCTAGACGAGACCGAAATCATCAACCTGGGAGATGCAGAAAACATCAAAGAAATGCGAATCAGCGTTCACTTGTCACCGTTAGAGAAGAAAAAATATACAGAGTTTCAAAGAGAGAATGAAGACACATTTGCTTGGTCTTACGATGACATGGCTGGTCTAAGCACATCCATTTTGGCTCACGAATTGCCGACTGATCCGGCTTGTCCACCAGTGAAGCAGAAGATCAGAAAGTTTAAGCCAAATATGAGTTTGAAAATCAAGGAAGAGGTCACTAAGCAGGTCAAAGATAAAGTTCTCAGGGTAGTGGTGTATCCAACATTGTTAGCCAACATTGCGCCAGTACCAAAGAAGGATGGGAAGGTCAGAGTCTGCGTCGACTACTGGGATCTCAATCGAGCTAGTCCAAAAGACGACTTCCTCCGCCGAATATACACATCTTGATAGACAACTGCGCTAAGCATGAGCTACAGTCATTCGTTGATTATTTTGCCATGGGTACCATCAGATATGGATGGATGAAGAGGATGTTGAGAAAATAGCTTTCATTATGCTGTGGGGGATGTATTGCTACAAGATGATGTTGTTTGGGTTAACGAATGCAGGGGCAACCTACATGAGGGTCATGACCACCATTTTCCATGATATGATACACAAGGAGATCGATGTGTATGTAGACGACATCATCATTAAGTCCATGAAAGTTGTTGATCACATGGAAGATTTAAGGAAATCCTTCAATAGACTGAGAAGGTACAACCTAAAATTGAACCCCGCAAAATATGCATTGGGGTTCCAGCTGGAAAATTGCTTGGGTTCATATGAGTCGCTGAGGGATAGAATTGGATCCATCAAAGGTCAAAGCTATACAAGAATTTCCACCGCCAAAGAACAAGAAAGAAGTAATGAGCTCCTTGGGGAGACTTAACTACATCAGCCGGTTTATGGCACAATCTACTGTCATCTGTGAGCCAATCTTTAAGATGCTGAAGAAAGACGCCGCTACCAAATGGACCGACGACTGCCAAAAAGCCTTCGACAGAATCAAGGTGTACCTGTCAGCCTCGCCAATTTTGGTTTCGCCCGAACCAGGTAGTCCCCTACTACTCTACCTTGCAGTATTGGATAGAGCGTTCAGTTGTGTTTTGGGGAAACATGATGAAACAGGGAGGAAGGAACAGGCCATCTATTATCTCAGCATGAAGTTCACCCCATACGAGGCCCGATATTCTCTGTTAGAATGCACTTGCTGTGCTTTGACTTAGGTAGCTCAGAAGTTAAGGCACTATTTTTGTGCATATACTACATACCTCATATCAAGAATGGATCCACTGAAGTAAATCTTTAAAAAGCCCATGCCTACTGGCAAGCTAGCCAAGTGGAAAATCCTGCTGAGTGAATTTGACATTGTCTACGTAAATCAGAAGGCAATCAAAGGACAAGCATTGGTAGATCATCTTGCCGAGAATCCCGTGGATGGAGAATACGAACCCCTAAAGAAGTATTTTCCTGATGAAGAGGTATCCCTCATAGGAGAAGATATTGCTGAATCCTATGATTGTTGGAGGATGTTTTTCGATAGAGCGGCAAATTTCAAAGGAGCTGGCATAGGAGCAGTCCTAGTATCAGAAATCGGTCAGCATTATCCGGCTTCCGCCAAGCTCAGGTTCCCCTGCACTAACAATATGGTCGAATACGAAGCTTGCATCTTAAGGCTCAAGATGGCCATTGACATGAACATCCAAGAATTGCTAGTGATTGGAGATTCCGACCTGCTTATACATCGGGTCCGAGAAGAATGGGAAACCAAGCACTCTAAGATACTCCCTTATCTGCAACATGTACAGGAGTTGAGGAATAGATTCACAAGGACAGAGTTCCAGCATGTTCCCAGGGTCCATGATGAGTTTGCCGATGCATTGGCTACCCTGGCCTCTATGATACAACATCCAGATAACAATTTCATTAATCTTATTCCCATGAATATCTACAATCAACACGCTTATTTTGCTCATTTCGAAGAAGAAGCAGATGGAAAACCTTGGTTTCACGACATCAAGGAATATTTAGCCAAAGAAGAATATCCAGAGCTTGCAAATAACACTCAGAAGTGCACATTTCGAAGATTGTCCAACAATTTCTTTCAAAGTAGAGGAATCCTATATAGGAGGACTTTGGATTTGGGTTTGCTAAGGTGTGTTGATGCAAAGGAAGCATCTAAACTGCTAGAGGAAATTCATGTCAGGACCTATGGACCACATATGAACAGTTTTTTCTTAGCCAAGAAGGTACTCTGGGCAGGTTATTTTTGGATAACTATAGAGACGGATTGCATCCAAATGCCACCACTGTCAGGTACATGTGGACATGATGAAGGTACCTCCCAATAAGCTTAATGCAACAAGCTTGCCATGGCCATTCGCCGCATGGGGAACGGATGTTATAGGACCAATCGAACTTGCCGCATCAAACGGGCACATGTTTATCCTAGTAGTAATTGACTATTTCATTAAATGGGTTGAAGCAGCATCTTACAGAGTAGTGATTAAGAAAGTCATGGAAGACTTCATTCATGACTGTATCGTTTGTCGATTCGGGATTCCAGAATCAATCATTACTGACAATGTCTCCAACCTCAACAGTTATTTGATGAAAGCTATAACTTAAACCTTCAAGATCAAACACAAGAATTCAATAGCCTACAGACCTCAGATGAACGGAGCCGTAGAGGCCGCCAACAAGAATATCAAGAAGATATTGAGGAAAATGATAGAGAAGCATAAGCAGTGGCATGAGAAGTTATCATTTGCTTTATTGAGGTACCGCACTACGGTCCGCACATCAATCGGGGAAACTCCCAATATATTGGTTTATGGTACTGAGGTGGTCATTCCCGATGGGGTAGAAATTCCTTCCTTGAGGATAATAAAGGAAGCAGAACTCGATGATGCATAATGGGTAAAAAGTCGCTACGAGCAGTTAGCTCTTATAGATGGAAAAAGAATGAATGTAGTTTGCCACGGTCAGCTTTATCAAAACAGAATGTCCAGAGCCTTCAACAAAAGAGTCAAGCTGAGACAATTTACACTGGGGCAGCTGGTGTTAAAAAAGATTTTCCCGCATCAAAATGAGGCTAAAGGGAAGTTCTCTCCCAACTGGCAGGGTCCGTACATGGTTCACCGGGTTCAAACAGGAGGAGCCCTTATACTCGCAGAAATGGATGGAGAAGTTTGGACAAAGCCGATCAATTCAGATGTAGTGAAGCGATACTATGTGTAACCATTTATGATTTCCTTATGAAATTTGAACTACGTTTGACCTGATTTCCTGTGACGACCCGATCCATCGTCTCATGTGTTACTGCTCTGTTTCCCCCCATTTTATGCTTCTTCATATTTTGTTATCTGTATGTGGTGTGTTAGAGTTGATTTGGATTGGTTTTGATAAGAAATGAGACACTTAGTCTCTTTAAGGAAAGCTTAAGTTGGAAAAGTCAACCAGACGTTAACTTATGAGTTATAAGCTCGGATGTGATTTTTAGTGATTCTTTTAGCTTCGGGAAGTGATTTGTGACTTAGGATATGATCGGAATTGATTTTGGAGGTCCGGTGTAGAATTAGACTTGAATTGGTGAAGTTAGTATTTTGGCGAATTCCGGTTGATGGGTGAGATTTTTATTCGAGGGTCGGAATGGAATTCTGAGAGTTGTTGTAGCTTCGTTGGGTGATTTGGGATATGTGTGCAAATGTTCAGGTCATTCGGACATCGTTTGGTCGGGTTTTTGATCGAATGCGTGTTTCGGAAGTTTTTAAAGAACTTAGGCTTGAATTCGATGAGAATTGATGATTTTAGTGTTGGTCGATGTGTTGTGATGATTGGAACAAGTTTGGGTAATGTTTTAAGACATGTTGGTGTTTTTCGTTGAGGTCCCGGGGGCCTCGGGATGAGTTAGGATGGTTTAACGGTGACTTTTTAAAGTTTATTGCAGGTTCATATTATTGGTATCTGTTGGTTTCGCACCTGCGGCTATGGGACCACAGGTGCGGTCTCGCTGAAGCGGTTTAAGGAGCACAGAAGCGGAAGTCTTGAGCCTTGCCAGATTGCGCAGGAGCGGAAAGAGTACCGCATAAGCAGTCCCGCAGAAGCGAGCTGGGCCTCGCAGACGCGGAAATAGGAATCCTGGTCAGGCTCCGCAGAAGAGGAATAATGGACCGCATAGGTGGTTCCGCTGAAGTGAAGCGGGGACCGCAGAAGCGGTAGGTGCCTTAAGTGAAAAGTCCGCAAAAGCGGGCATAGACCGCATATGCGAAAGTCGCAGAAGCGGTGATTTATGCGCAGAAGCGAAATGCCTGGCGGTTAAGTGAAATTAATCTTCTTCGCGAATTTTTGAAAGAACACAACATTTCCACTCCGGACTAAGAGGGTTTTGGGCGATTTTGAAGAAAGTTTCGAGGGCTTTCATCAGGTGTGGATTCTTGGACTTAGAATACATTATTATGGTGTAAAATCATGGATTAAGACTCAAAACCCAAGGAATTAAAGGTTAAAAATGGAGGTTAGGGCTTGAAACTCAAGAGAGTTAAACTAAGAATTTGAGAGGACAAATGGACTCCGATTCTTGTGAATTTGATATGTATAGACTCGTGGTGAGATGTGGAACATTTTGGTATAAAAATTTCTGACTTTCGATTAGTGGGCCCGGGGTTCAGGTTTTGCCAGTTTCGAGATTTTTTCTATATTTCGATTGTTTTCGATTGTGTATTGTTCCCTTAGCGTATTGTGATGTATTCGCTCTAATTTTGGTTAGATTTGATGTGCGTGGATGCTGATTTGAGGGGCAAAGGCATCTCAAGCTAGAGATTTCGCTGGTTCGAGGTGAGAAATACTTGTAAATGATATCCTGAGGGTTTGAAACCCCGAATTTTCACATCATACTGTTATATTGAGATGACTTGCATGCTGGATAGCGAGCGTGGGGTAGAGCACCATTGGGGATCGTGACTTGGTCCATCCCGATTGATGAAATTACTACGTATTTGACTGAAACAACTTGTTATCATCTTGATCTGGGTTGATTGCCATATTTTGGGCTTCGTGAAGATTATTTGAATCCTTTAGGGATTATTATCACTGTTTCCATGATACTTAGCATGTTAAATGATTTCAGTCCTGAGTTAAACACTGTTTTGAAATGTCTAGTCATACTTCTAAGGTTTTAAAACTTAAACTACATTTTCTGACGTTTGGAGCAGAGAACTATTACTTGACATCGCCCTAGTGGCTCACATGCATATTCTGGACTGAGGATGGATCAGGCTACACGCCGCAGTGGTATGATATTGATATTGCGCTTGGGCTGTAGGAGCCCCTCTGGAGTCTGAACCCCCACAATGAGCGCGGGTACCCAAATGGATCAGGATGCGTGCCGCAGCGGTCATGTACATTGCATTGCATTCATGCATTGGTTCCTATTTGTACTACGTGTCATGATATTTAGCACTCTCATATCATTGCAATCCATGCTACTTCTTGCACTGTTTACCAGATACCCTGGTGTTATTTGTTGGTGGAGTGCTGTGCCCGAGAGGCTGACTTATGTGCTGACTTGCACTATCTGATATCGTATTCATATACTTGATTGTTGGAAGAGGATATTTTCAAAAGAGGTTTCTAAACTGAACCAAATATTTTCTAAAGGATTTTCACGGTTTTACTATTTTCTCAAAGGGTCGTACTCTCCTATATAGCATGATGGAGTGCTCTTACGTGATTTCTTGCCAATCAGTTATTATTTACTCTTATTACTTATTGACCTGGAGTACTCACTTTACACCCTACACCTCGCATGCAGTTACAGGTATTGTTCACCCGGAAGTGGGTTAATAGCTGATTGAAGGTATTACTACTGGTATACTACTGTAGTGGGGAAGGTGACCACCAGCATTCGCGGCATCGGACTTCATCTTTTGATTCCAGATTTTATTTTGTACATTATTATTGGCCCGTTAGTTGTGTTCAGTCTTCTTTAGATGCTCGTGACTTGTGACACCCCGATCGAGTTGTGTTGGGTTGTAGATATCAATTATTATTGTCATTAAGTTGTATTTATCTATTCATTTATGATTAATAATTTTGAAAGGGGCATCGTTGTTCTATTGGCTGGCCTTGTCTTCACGAGAGGTGCCATTACGACCGGGTTTGGAAATTGGGTCGTGACAAGTTGGTATCAGAGCCTAGGTTACTAGGTCTCACTAGTCATGAGCAAGTTTAGTAGAGTCTCGAGAATCGGTACGGAGACGTCTGTATCTATCCTCGAGAGGCTGCAGAATCTTTAGGAAAACTACACTTTCTTGGAATTCTTATCGTGCGTACTTGATTCGGTTTGAGATATAACTCTTGAAATTCCTTCCACACATCTGTATGCGCACGTGAGCGCTCAGTATTGTATGTGCCTTGATGGCTTGTGATTCCCCGATCAAGGGGCGAGATGTGATCTCCGTGAGTTTGATGTTGGGCCAGTTTGGAGGACTTGAGGCCGGATCTTTGCCCATGGCTTGAGCACCGAGGTGCTGATTGTGTGAGCAAGTGTTTTGAACTTATATGTTCGGTGTTGTCCCTATTAGCCGGAATGGCAGTTGTATATCCATGTGATGAGTATGTTAGTATGATGAGGTATATCTATATGACTTGGTAGTGATGAAGAAGTCTGCTGGATAACAGATGAACTGTTAAGTGATTCGATTCCTATTGTGATTCAATGTGTAGCCTGAATATGGGCACGTGAAGAATATTATCGTGTCTCCTAGTTGGGGAGAGTAGTGCATTATATATGACGGTATGAGTTCAGACCTAGGAAGAATAAATGACTGTGTAACGTATATGATGGTGGAAGACATGCTGAAATACTAAATTGAGGCGAAGCAGGTGGGTTATCTCCTACAGAGTGTTCTTAAGTAGTATAATCCGTATGTGTATGTTAAAAGATCTCGTGTGTAATTGAAGAGTACCTGTTGAAATTTGAAAATTTTGGGTCGCTTAAGAGAGTGGACTCAACTGACGTGGGGATAAATGCAAGAATTGCAGAGGATTTCAGTACTAGATGATCTGTGTTTTCACAAACTTGTAAATGATTTGAGTTTAATCTCACTATGGTATTGTGGCATCATTAGAGTAAAAGTGTTATGAGTTGTTGAGTGTGTCTTGATATATGCCTTCGAGCCAAGTTGGGGAGATTGCTGTTGATTAGCTGATTGCACGGTGATGTGCTGTGATGGTTCCGATCTGAGGCATGTTGGCGGATCAGTTCTGGTTGCGGAAATTGAGCCGAGGATGGCATGAGTAATGTTCCACAGGGCATGAGAATCATAAAATGTCTGGAATTTTTGTTGGTAAAAAATGCCTGGTGCATAGAGCAGGAAGTTGCTTGGTTGTATTGGGATGAGGATCTCATTTTGAGGTATCGGAGTGCCAATAAGGCACGAGTGATTCTGTTCGTTGAGTCAGGTAATTTGCAGTTTGAATAAGGGTGAATGACTTTCGAGAATGGTTTTAATGTGTTCAAGATTTACATGAGATAACCAGGTTGCTTAAGGTTGTGTATGCGGTTAGATATTGTGTTTTTATTGGGGAAGGTCAAGACTTGTGGTATTTTTATGTTGCTTATGAAATCCTATATATCGGTATCTGGAAAGTAATGGTAACGAATTCAGAGTCGCAGAAAGCTCTTCGGGGTAAGGTATTCTGGAATGTGGTATTTCTGGGATCAGTTGAAAGAGTATTCAGTGGCCTATGGGTCTTAGACAGTGTGGTCTTATGTTCGAGTCTCGTGTGGTAAGCCTGGATTTAGGCAATGTGATGCTACAGCGAGGGAGAAATATCAAGTTGATGATGAATCTGAAGTAAACCAAGATAAATGAAGTAGCTTGTTAGTGGACCGAATCGGTATGGTAAGGATATGATTAATTCCTTGTGTGTGTTCGAGGAAATGAGTTCGTACAGGTATTTTGCAGCAAAGCTCTTGAGTTCTGACAGCTTGTTTAGCTTGGTCTAGTTAGAAGAATTCAGTCCTGATAGTTTAGCCTGTGCAAATGGAATTGGGAGAGAATTCTTGTTGGGTTTCACCGTGGTTTGGAGATGAATATATTTTCTAAGGGTATACGAAGCATGGAATGTGTAATGATTCTTCTTCTGGATGGGATTGACGGAAGGTCCTGGCTAGATGAGTTACAGTTCAGTTCAGAAAAAAAGTTCATAAAATTCTTAGGCTACGGGTAGCCTCAGGTAATGAAGGAAATGGTACTGCTAATTGGAAGTGATTTGACGAGAGTATATGTCTCGAAAGAAGGGTAATGTGATTAGACTGATGATACTTCAGAAGTATTACGGCACTTTCTTGCTAAATTGACTGCTGATATCTGAGTCTGTTATATGACACAGGAGAATTTTAAAATATCTTTCGAGGAATGATGGGGTACTTGAGGTGTAATATGTATTCATACTGCGGGATTTGGGATCAGGTACAGTGATTCGTGTGCTATATGGAGTTGGAGACTGGGAGTTCTCAGGTTCAGACTGTGCAGCGGTTGTGGATCGTGTGTATTGGTAACATTAGCGGCCATTGGGATTTGGGAGCCCTAGTGGATCTTTCTTTGCTTGATATATTAGATTTTGGATATGATATTGGGGTGTAGACTGATTGTCTTAGTGTTGGGTTATTCTAGACTATTGTGCTATGGGTTATGTCGGAAAATGCCGCAGGTTGCGTGGCAGAGTGCATCGAATTATGTTCTAACAAGGTGGTTTGTATTCCAAAGACCAGTGGATGGCTTGGAAGGATTGATTTCCTTAATTGGGCCTTTGTGGCGTATATCAGTGTAGAGGTTTCTACCATTGATTCAGTTCCAGTATTGAGGGACTCTTTTTCGGATGCATTTCTTATGACCCGGCATGTCGTCGGACGAGGTTGTGGATTTCTGTATTGATTGATGCCAGGCACCGTATCGTGCGGCTCTAGCAGGAGCTATGGTAGTGGAAGGAGCAGCTTCAGGCTTCTTGGTATTGAGTTCGTTGGCAGGTCGATGTGGCTACGTATTTAGCTTGAGTTAGCTTGGTTAGTCCCGAGTTGTGTTGTTGAGTGATACGCTGACCCAATCGTATTGAGCTTGTTAGTGATCTGGGGAGATCTATGAGTTGCTTTTTCTATTCTATGAGACGTTATGATTAGTTGGATGTGGGCACATGTGGTGCGGTTCTATTGAGTATTCATAGAGAAAGTCGGGCGGGAAGAGTAATTGAGTGTTGCTCGGTAAATGGAGTATTGGTTACGATCTATCAGGTTGCGTGTTATATTTTATTTGTTCCACCGTGGGCGTAAAGAATTGCTTTGGTTTCAGACATCAAAAATTGTGTCTGGCTGTTGATTTTGAGCATAGCGACTTGAGGTTCTTCGTGTGTAACAATGTTTGGATACGATCGTGCATTGTAGCGAGGATTTGTGGAGCTATGACCTTTCGGGGCAGCTTCAGGTGTTCTATTTCTATGATGTGAGATGGGGTCTCAGCCTTGTGTTGTGATAGTACTGATGAGCTTGAGGTACAACTCTTTCGTTTGAGTCATTTGTCATGATTTGAGTATGTTCAGACCGTTTCTTATTAGTGCGTGTATTATCCAAGTTGTGGCTTAGGCCTATATTGAGGTGTCATACCACCAGAGTGGTGTGTTGGATTCGAGGTGGTCATTGAAGTCATTAATGAATACGAACAGATTTGTTTCCAGCTGGTTAGAAGGATAATATCGATGTTTGGCCCGGAAATCTATTGTGGAATTTGTCAAAAAGGAAGTGGCTTCATGTATGGGTAATCTGAGGGATGGTTACGGTTTATCGCGTGTTTTATTTATCGTTAGCAGTATATGAAAGTGTTGGAATAAGACTTTCGCAAATAAGAGGTTTTCTATCGGTATTTGGTTATTGTGGGCAACTGCCGTGAGTAGAGTCTATCATTTCGAGTGTTTGGATTATGTGGTATATCATATGGTTCCACCTGAGGTTGCAGGTATGGTTTATTAGACCTGGTTCAGGTTTATTCTGAATATTGACTTGAGGTTCTGATTTTGAGTATGACTTCGAAAAGTGCAATGTGGTCCTACGGTTTATGGTTTAGATGGACCGTGAAATTTCAGCTATATTGTGTTATCGGACCTATGCGAGATAGGGTGACGAGCGATCACCCCCGGTATATGCTTGGTAAGGTCATTCAGCTATTGGGTTGCTTCTAGTACAACTCTGGGTACGCTCAAGGACGAGCGTTTGTTTAAGTTGGGGAGGATGTGACGACCTAATCTGTCGTCTCATGTGTTACTGCTCTGTTTCCCCAAATTTTATGCTTCTTCATGTTTTGTTATCGGTATGTGGTGTGTTAGAGTTGATTTTGATTGATTTTGATAAAAAATGAGACACTTAGTCTCTTTAAGGAAAGCTTAAGTTGGAAAAGTCAACCGGACGTTGACTTATGAGTTATAGGGCTCGGATGTGAATTCAGGTGATTCAGTTAGCTTCGGGAAGTGATTTGTGACTTAAGAGATGATCGGAATTGATTTTGGAGGTCCGGTGTAGAATTACACTTGAATTGCCAAAGTTAGTATTTTGGAGAATTCCGGTTGATGGGTGAGATTTTTATCCGAGAGACGGAATGGAATTCCGAGAGTTGCTGTAGATTCGTCGGGTGATTTTAGATATGTGTGCAAATTTTCAGGTTATTCGGACATCGTTTGGTTGGGTATTTGATCGAATACGTGTTTCGGAAGTTTTTAAAGAACTTAGGCTTGACTTCGATGAGAATTGATGATTTTATTGTTGGTTGATGTGTTGTGATGATTGGAACAAATTTGGGTAATGTTTTAAGACATGTTGGTGTTTTTGGTTGAGGTCCCGGGGGCCTCAGGATGAGTTCGGATGGTTTAACGATGAGTTTTTGAAGTTTATTGCAGGTTCATATTGCTGGTATCTGTTGGTTTCGCACTTGCGGTTATGGGACTGTAGGTGCGGTCTCGCTGAAGCGGTTTGAGGAGCGCATAAGCGGAAGTCTTGGCCCTTGCCAGATTCCGTAGGAGCGGAAAGAGTACCGCATAAGTGGTCTCGTAGAAGCGAGCTGGGCCTCGCAGACGCGGAAATAGGAATCCTGGTCAGGTTACGCAGAAGCAAAATAATGGACCGCATAGGCGGTCCCGCTAAAGCGAAGCGGGGACCGCAGAAGTGGTAGGTGCCTTAAGTGAAAAGTCTGCAAAAGCGGGCATAGACCGCATATGCAGAAGTCGCAGAAGCGGTAAGTTATGCGCAGAAGCGAAATGCCTGGCAGTTAAGTGAAATTAATCTTCTTCGCGAATTTTTGAAAGAACACAACATTTCCACTTCGGACTAAGAGGGTTTTGGGTGATTTTGAAGAGAGTTTTGAGGGCTTTCATTAGGTATGGATTCTTGGACTTAGAATATGTTATTATGGTGTAAAATCATGGATTACACTCAAAACCCAAGGAATTAAAGGTCAAAAATGGAGGTTAGGGCTTGAAACTTAAGAGAGTTAAACTAGGGATTTGAGAGGTCAAATGGACTCCGATTCTTGTGAATTTGATATGTATAGACTCGTGGCGAGATGAGGAACATTTTGTATAAAAAAATTTGTCTTTCGAGAAGTGGGCCCGGGGCTCGGGTTTTGCTAGTTTCGAGATGTTTGCTATATTTTGATTCTTTTCGATTGGGTATTGTTCCCATAGCATATTGTGATGTATTCGCTCTGATTTTGGTTAGATTCGATGTGCGTGGAGGCCGATTTGAGGGGTAAAGGCGTCGCAAGCTAGAAATTTCGCCGGTTCGAGGTGAGTAATACTTGTAAATGATATCTTGAGGGTTTGAAATCCAGGATTTGCACATCATACTGTTGTATTGAGGTGACTTGCACGCCGGATAGCGAGCGTGGGGTAGAGCACCGTTGGGAATCGTGACTTGGTCCTTCCCGATTGATGAAATTACTACGTATTTGAATGAAACTACTTGTTATCATCCTGGTTTGGGCTGATTGCCATGTTTTGGGCTTCGTGCCAATTATTTGAATCCTTTCGGGATTATTATCACTGTTTCCATGATACTTAGCATGTTAAATGATTTCAGTCCTAAGTTAAACACTGTTTTGAAATGTCTATTCAAACTTCTAAGGTTTTAAAACTTAAACTACATTTTCTGACATTTGGAGCTGAGAACTATTACTTGACATCGCCCTAGTGGCTCACATGCATATTCTGGACTGAGGATGGATCGGGCTGCACGCCGCAGCGGTGTGATATTGATATTTCTCTTTGGCTGTAGGAGCCCCTTCGGAGTCTGAACCCCCACAGTGAGCACGGGTACCCAAATGGATCGGGCTGCACGTCGTAGCGGTCATGTGCATTGCATTGCATTCATGCATTGGTTCCTGTTTGTAATACGTGTCATGATATTTAGCACTCTCATATCATTGGCATCCATGCTACTTCTTGCACTGTTTACCAGATACCCTGGTGTTATTTGTTGGTTGAGTGCTGTGCCCGAGGGGCTGACTTATGTGCTGACTTGCACTATCGGATATCGCATTCATATACTTGATTGTTGGAAGAGGATATTTTCAAACGAGGTTTTTAAACTGAACCAAATATTTTCTAAAGGATTTTCACGGTTTTACTATTTTCTCAATGGGTCGTACTGTCCTATATAGCATGATGGAGTGCTCTTTCGTGATTTCTTGCCACTCAGTTATTATTTACTCTTATTACTTATTGAGTTGGAGTACTCGCTTTACTCCCTGCACCTCGTGTGTAGTTGCAAGTATTGTTCACCCGGAAGCGGGTTAATAGCTGATTGAAGGTATTACTACTAGTATACTACTGTAGTGGTCAAGGTGACCGCCAGCGTTCGCGGCATCGGACTTCATCGTTTGATTCCAGATTTTATTTTGTACATTATTATTGGAGCAGTAGTTGTGTTCAGTCTTCTTTAGATGCTCGTGGCTTGTGACACCCTAGTCGGGTTGTGTTGGGTTGTAGATATCGATTATTATTGTCATTGAGTTGTATTTATCTATTCATTTATGTTTAATAATTTTGAAAGGGGCGTCGTTGTTCTGTTGGCTGGCCTTGTCTTC
>MU715547.1:156174-180347 GCA_026770625.1 Nicotiana glauca
AAAATTTTCATTCCCCCCGCACTTGGAAACTAGGGCAGAATTTTGAGGAGGACCCTCAAAATTTTGAAGTAACTTCAGCCGATCATCGCAAGCAGCTGTCAGAAGCAGCAACCGAGTAAACTAGGGCAGAATTTTGAGGAGAACCCTCAAAATTCTGAAGCAAGAGAGGTTGCAATGTCTTGGACCGCGTCTCAGTCGAGGTTCATCTAAAGAAATCTATTCTTAACTATATGTTTACGCTATATTTCTAATAAATCATGCATGTCTTTCACCAAAATTGTTCTGTTTAGCAACGCTACCCCAACGATACCCACAGTATTACCAAAACAGAGCCAAGCAGGACAAGCAAAGGCATCGGGGACACGAACTAACCATTCCCCTTACAAAACTCACGATTTTCTTTGGACGTAGGCACCCAAGTTGCAAAATCATGTATTACACGTTCATACTATTCGGGAATACAACTCTCGGAATTATCACTCTTGTCCACGATCGCTATCCACATACAATATCCCCAGCAGCCACAATATCACAATGAGCAACCAACTATCAGCTATTCATTGCTATTTGTCTTTCATCTTCTGCCTAAGGCTACTATTCTTCCTTCCTAGGTTAAGCTCTACCTCCATTTGCATTCTTGCATTGCATAAGGCTACTATTCTGCCTTCCGAGGCAAAGCTCTACCTCCATTTGCATTCCTGCATTGCATAAGGCTACTATTCTGCCTTTCGAGGTTAAGCTCTACCTCCATAAGCATTTCCTGCATTGCATAATGCTACTATTCTGCCTTCCGAGACTAAGCTCTGTCTCCATCTGCACGGCTGAAAGATCGCCATTTTATTTACACGTTGCATTGGCTAAAATATCGCCACTTCATTTAAATCCTGCATCGGCTGAAATATCGCCACTTCATTTAAATCCTGCATCGGCTGAAATATCACCACTTCATTTAAATCTTGCATTGGCTGAAAGATCGCTATTTTATTTACACTTTGCATGGCTGAAATATCGCCACTTCATTTAAATCCTACACCGACTGAAACATCGCCACTTTATTTAAATCTTGCATCGGCTGAAATATTGCCATTTTATTTACACTTTGCATGGCTGAAATATCGCCACTAAATTTAAATCCTGCATCATCTGAAATATCACCACTTCATTTAAATCTTTCATCGTCTGAAAGGTCACCATTTTATTTACACTTTGCATGGTTGGAAATTGCCACTTCATTTAAATCCCGCATCAGCTGAAATACCGCCACTTTATTTAAATTTTGCATCGGCTGAAATATCGCCATCTTTATTCGCGTTCTCATGGGCTGAAAGATAGCCACCTTTTGCATTTCATGGGGTGAAAGATTGCCAAATTATCCAAGGGCATCATTGTTCGGAGGCACAATCTTCATAGCCCGAGAACGCCATGCCATGGCATAAGGACTCCTTTATCTCTCGCATGTCATTATTCAAAGGCATCATCGCTCAGAGGCATCATTCTTATAGTCCGAGAGCATCATTTCATAGCCTGCAAATCCCTTATTATATACTTCATAGCCCAGGACATCATGGTCCGAGGACGTCATCCTAACCATCCAAAGACAACATTCATGTCTGACGGGAACTTGCATCATGTTTTGATGTTCTAAACGTCAATACCACACAAATGGGGGGTGATTTGTGTGGTACTTAATTTTCGTACTAGAAGAACCTGGTTCTTCTAGATGTACTTACTATGACTATTTGCGAAATTAAGAGTGCATGAAGTAAAGAACACATAGATTTTTATGGGCAAAACACCTGGCTTAGAAGGTGAAAAAACCACGACCTACTACTCAGTAGGATTTTCCCAAACTTCCACTAAAATCACTGAGCCAAAATAGCATTTAGAAACTCATGTAAACCTAAGGATTAAACTCTAATCCCAGTGTGGCACACAGCCTCAACTACTGCGACACTTTAAAGTTAACTCTAACTTGAATACTCAAAGTACCTAATACAATTGCTTCTATGAAAGCTGAAAGGAACAATATGAAAACATCTACTACAATTGAACTAGAAATAGAGAAAGACACAATGGAATTGGTTCTTCACTCTTGGTTAATGTAGCATCAGATTTGCACACTTGAATCACACTCAAATTACTTGCAAAATTGCCTAGCTCTTTTGCTCTCAATTTAGTTTAACTTATGCGTATGTGCAATCACCTGCAAAAGAGAACAATCTTTATTATTTATAGAGTTATTAATCAGAGTTTGATTAAAAGTCGAATTGCTGGTCCTTCATCAAATTTGAGTCCTAGAACAACTCAAACTCCAATCCGTATCCTTGATCCGGATGTAGTTCTCTTCACATAAGGAGACTTTAACTCCTTATCCTATGCAACCTTTTTTATCAACTCAGAAGATATTGTTGCTGATCCTTCAGACTTATCTTCTTCACACGTATGTCACATGTGTAAGCATATCAATAATGTGTCTCACATGATGGACCTGGTTCATGAGTGAGTTCATTTTGTCAATCTTCAAAACTTCATCTGAACTTGGGCTAACAAATTCCCCCTTTTTATGATGACAAACTCTGTGCTTTTAATGATCAGAGACCCTGTGGAACTCAGATTAATTTTCACACTTTCATTGAACTTATCATTAAGGACCAAGTTTAATCAGGTTATAAACATCACATTATTTCAGAATACATAGTAAAGCACAATATATCTTCCCCCTTTTGTTATCATTGAAAAGTTGCATATTATATGAATCCCAGATGTTAATTATTACTCATGGCCACTGGGGCAACTGCAAGTGAAAACATGATTTAGTTAATCAATAATCAGCTTCACAAAAATTTAACTATTAAAATTAGAAGTTTCATAGAACAAGAGAAACAAAGCACATTGTCATTGATTAGGAGATGTTTCTACAAAATATACCACAAAAAGAAAAACAAACATCCAACCATGAGCAAAAAAAATAGAGAAAAGTCCCAAATCTTGGTCACTGAGGGGGTTTCTAAACTGGTTCTAGGGGTTGGAGGAACTAGAGGGTTGGGATTGAAGGAGATTGAGCATTGTTTGGAGCATCCTTTCACTCTTTTATTTTTCCTTTGGTAGCTTATCTTTGAGGCCATTTCTTTCACTTTCTAGTTCAGCAATGCGAGCCTGGAGCCTAGCAATTTCTACATCTTTTGTTCCACACTCTAGAACCAATGCCCTAACTTTACTGTTCACAGGAGTCTTCAAAGATTAACCAGGTTCAACTGGGGTTACACTTAGCAGATAGTCACAAGCCTGCAAAGTTTTAATTCCAAAGTGCTCTTTGCTGGAGGCCATCTCCCACCTTTTCAATGACACATCTAACTTGTCCAAGACAGTTTTCATTATAAACCCATAAGGTGTGGCATGAGCCTTTGAGCCATTTATCACTCTATCCAGCAATTTGACAATTAAAGCAGGCCAGTTAATCTGCTTTCCTGTCACAAGACACTCCAGAAGAACCAGGTCCATATAATTTGGAGTTTGACTTCTCTCATGTCTGGGCAGCAAACACTTGTTCACAAACTCAAAAAGCACCTTGTGCTCAGGCTTCATCTCACTATTTTGCACAAACCTAGCCTTAGGCACTTCTTCAGCAGTCTTGGTATCACAGAAATTTCTGCTGATTTGGAGAGCAGAAGGGAGAGAATCTAGACAAGGCCACCTTTGCCTAGTATAGTCATCATAGCCCTCACAGGGTATGTCTAGAATTCTGCCCAATTTAGGTGCATCAAACTATACCTTTGCTCCCCTCACCAAGCTGGTAACAACCCCATTCACCACTGTGGTATTTGCCATAAACTCTATCATCTCTTTTCTTGCCAGCCTGCCATCCAGTTGAAGAACCACGTCCTTCCACCCCTGTGCATTCAGGGCACCAACCAATCTCTTCATGTCTGGCTCCTCCAGGTCTTTCAAAATTCTTCCTTTCAATATCTTTCTCCTGCTAAAAAGGACAAATATATATTGTTCCTTTTCAGATTCCTCTTCTTCTTCTTCTCCACTCCATGCTTCTTCTTCTTCAGGAACTTTCACTTGTTTTCTTTTGACTACAGACCTGGTTCTTTTTGCCAGGGAGGGTTCAGCAGATACTGATTCTGAAGACTTCTTGGTAGAAGTATTTGATTTCTTTGCTGTAGGAGTAGGAACCTTCTCATTTGTACATCTTTCCTGATGGACCAGTTCCATTTCCTCCTCCTCTTCTTCTGCAGCCACATAACTTTCCACAACTTTAGGTTTTCCCTTTTCCTTCTTCTTTTTCTTGCTTGTCTGTAGGGCTTTCTGCAATTCAGCCTCACTTTGCCTTACCCTACTTCTAGTAACTCTCACCTTTGGTGCTGAAGGGACAGTAGAATTAGGAGATGACATCTTGCTCTTCTTTGTGGGCTTAGAGGAAGTTGGAGCCTTTTGAGAAGAAGCTTTGCGCTTCTTGGGATCATAGCTTGCTCCAACTTACTTCAGAATGTCAGCCAAGTTTTCTTCCACAGATAAACTAGGTACATCTTTTTGTTCACTCAGGTGCACAAGACCTTCAGCAGCCTCCCCAGATTCACTTGCACAAGACCTTCAGCAGCCTCCTCAGATTCACTTCCCACTGGCTTGTTTCCACTATCCTCAATTCCTCCACAAATTGCAAGAATTTCACCTTTCTTTTTCTTTCCCTTCCTCTTCGATTCTCCCTCACTTACATCTCTCACATATCCCACCAACACAAAGATATCATCTACTTTCTCCACTACATCAGAAAAAACATAGCATGTATTTGCCTCTTTAGGGGTTTCTTGATTCTTGTCTGAGTCAGAAGACCCACGTTCTTCTCCATCGCTTGCAGAGACAAAAGCCTCAAACTCAGAGCTTGAGTCAAATGATTCCTTTTTAGAGCTTTCCCCTTTTATTACTCGCTTTCAATTTTTCATTGAGAGTTGTTCTCAGAGTGCCAGTAGCTACAGTCTTTCTTGCCAACATTTTCTGCGGGCGGAATCTAGGTTTAGGGTTGTCGCTAGGAGGTACAGATGAAGATGTGTTAGGAGATACTGGTGGAGGAGTTAATGGATTTTCTCTAGGATTAGTCATGGGGGAGAAATTCTGGAGAATTTTAGAGAGAAGGAAGATGATTAAAGGTTTAAGCTTAAAGACGGTTATGAAAAATAGGGGTGTGTGGAGTCTATTTAAAGTAGAGTATGATTAGATGCAGTAATGACAATCTTTTTGCAGTGGTCAATCAGGAGGCTAATCCCATTAGGACTCCGGTCTTTAAGTGATAAATGATCGACGCTAGTTTTTAGGAAATAATCCTGTTTTATTTAGAATTCTAAGAGAATGAAACAGGCTCAATGCTCAACGGTTATATTTTTAGGAGTTTGGTTAGGATAGGACTTCTGCTCATAAGTGGAATATTTATTTTTCTAATTGTGCAAAGTATAGAAACATACCTGACCTTTTCTTATGAGCATATACTGATGAACCAGGTTCTTCAAGTAGAACTTCTCTTGATTATGCCTCATATATCAGAATAGAAAAAAACTTTGTAAGAGATCAATGAATTAATATAAATACAAGTCACAGGAGTATACTGATTAGAGTATGAGACTGAGTAAGAATTAGTCTAGATATTTACATAAAGTCAGAACTTTTAACCAAAAATGTGTTTTTTTTTCAATTTTTTTCAGTTTATCTTTTTTCATTGCATTCTGAACTGGTTCCTTTTAGGTGATATTAATCATACCTAATTCCACCCTATTCCTTTCAAATTTTTCCCTATTCAGTGCTTTTGTGAAGATGTCAGTTATCTGTTTATCAGTAGCACAGAATTCTATTGAGATTAATCCTTTCTCATAATTATTTCTCAAGAAGTGGTGTCAAACATCTATGTGCTTGGTCCTTTTATGATGAACATGGTTCTTTGTCATACTTATAGCACTAGTGTTATCACAAAATATTGGTATGTATCCCACTTCTCTTCCAAAATCTACTAATTATTATTTAATCCACAGTAGTAGAGCATAACATGAAGCTGCAGCCACATACTCAGCTTCAGCAGTAGATAAGGCTACTGAATTTTGCTTTTTGGTAGCCCATGATACAAGACATAAGCCAAGGAAGTGTGCCATACCTGAGGTGCTTTTTCTATCCACTAGGAAACCTGCATAATCAGCATCAGCATATCCTACTAGATTGAAATTACTACCTTTAGGATACCAAAGACACAATTCAGTAGTGCCTTTCAAATATCTCAATATCCTCTTGACAGCAGTTAAGTGAGACACTTTTGGATTTGCCTGAAAACGAGCGCATAGCCCTACACTGAAAACAATGTCAGGTCTACTGGCAGTAAGATACAAAAGTGAACCAATCATACCCCTATACAACTTCTGATCAACTGATGAACTAGGTTCATCAATATCTAATTTAGTGGAAGTTGCAATAGGTGTATCTATTTCTTTCGAATCATCCATTTTAAACTTCTTGATTATTTCTTTTGTATACTTCTACTGGTGAATCATCGTTCCATTTTGACTTTGTTTGATCTGCAATCCTAAGAAGAATTTAAGCTCACCCATCATGCTCATTTTAAATTTACTTCCCATTAGTTTTGCAAACTCATTGCTTAGCTTGTTAGTGGTGGCCCCAAAGATTATGTCATCAACATAAATTTGTACAACAAGAAGGTCCTTACCTTTTTCCCTTAAGAATAAGGTACTATCTATTTTACCTCTCTTGTACCCATGCTCCAGTAGGAATTTCGACAGTCTTTCATACCATGCTCTTGGTGCCTATTTGACTCCATAGAGAGCCTTGTCCAGCTTGTACACATGTTCAGGACATTTTTTGCTTTCAAACCCTGGAGGTTGTTTCACAAACACTTCTTCCTTCAAGTAGCCATTCAGGAAGGCACTTTTGACATCCATTTGATGAAGAGTGAATTCCATATATGCTGCAAAGGCTATGAGAAGCCTGATTGCCTCTATTCATGGAACTGGAGCAAATGTCTCATCATGTCTATTCCTTCCTATTGGTTGTAACCTTGGACTACCAACCTTGCCTTGTTCTTTGTGACAGTTCCATCTTCATCAAGTTTGTTCCTAAAGACCCATTTAGTGCCAATGACTGATCTATCCTTAGGTCTTGGAACTAGGTGCCAAACTTGACTTCTTTCAAACTGGTTTAGCTCATCCTGCATTGCATTCACCCAATCTGCATCCTGCAAAGCCTCAGCAATATTTTTAGGTTCAATGATAGAGAATAAAGCATCAAAAGCACACAGATTCTTTAATTGTGATCTGGTTTTGACTCCAGATGTTGGATCATTGATAATGTTCTCAATGGGGTAAGAACTTTGATACTTGTGAGGTTTTACAATCAACTGGCTTCTGTTGGATGTTTTAGCAATTTGATGAGTAACAGGTTCATGAATAGGTTCCTTTAAGGAGTTTATTTCAATTCCTCTTTGATTTCTTCCCCCTGTTAGGTTGCCCTATAAGGAAGAACCTGTTCCATTACCTGTTCCTTCTACAGGTGTCACTTTGACTTGTGCTGATGCTTCAGCCAAGTCTTTGACCAGTCCAATGGCTTTATCTTCATGTTCCTGCCTCTCAAAATAGTGTTAGTTTCATCAAATACTACATGCACACCTTCTTCTACACACAAAGTTCTTTTATTAAAGACTTTATAAGCTTTGCTATGTGAAGAATATCCCAAGAATACTCCCTCATCACTTCTGGGATCAAACTTTCCTAGGAAGTCTTTTCTATTATCGTGCACATAGCACTTGCAACCAAAAGCCCTAATATAGGATATGTTTGGTTTTATCCCTTTAAGTAACTCATAGGGAGTCTTCTCTACTAGAGGTCTGGTCATGCATCTATTTATGATGAAACATGCAGTGTTTATAGCCTCTACCCAGAAGCTGTGAGGCAATTTGCTTGATAGTAACATTGTTCTAGCCATATCCTCGAGAGTTTTATTTTTTCTTTCAACCACTCCATTTTGTTGTGGAGTCCTACGGGCAGAGAAGTTGTGATCTATGCCATTTTCATCACAGAACTCAGCAAACTTAGAGTTTTCAAACTCAATTCCATGATCAGACCTAATGGATGCAAGATGATTTCCTAATTGTTTCTGAGTCTTCCTAACAAATGTAGAAAATATTTAAAATGCTTCTTCTTTGGAAGTTAGAAATAAAACCCAGGTGAATCTAGAATAGTCATCAACTAGCACCATTACATACTTCTTTCCACCTCTGCTCATGGTTCTCATTGGACCACATAGATCCATATGAACCAGTTCCAATGTCTTGGACGTACTTACCATTTTCTTGGATTTGAAGGATGACCTTACCTGCTTCCCCCTTGCACATGCCTCACAAACTTTGTCTTCCTTGAACTTGATATTAGGTAAACCTACAACCAAGTCCTTGGAGACTAATTTGTTTAGCTGATTTAGACTGGCATGACCAAGTCTTTTGTGCCATAGGAGGGGATCATTAACTAACACACTTAAGCAAGTGAGTTCATTTTCTGAAAGAGTTGACAAAACTACAATGTAAATATTGTTAAATTTTTTTCCCTGCAAAACAATCTTGTCAGTGATAAGGTTAATCACAAAGCATTTGGTGGAGGTAAAAGCTACAAGGTTACCTCTGTCACACAATTGTGACACACTTATTAAGCTATATTTCAAGCCATCTATCAGGTAGACATTCTCTATGGAATGAGAATCAGTCTTGCCTACCTTTCCAACCCCAATGATCTCACCTTTCTTTCCATTACCAAAGGAGACATTACCTCCTTTTAAGTCCTCAAGTGAAAGGAACTGGTCCTTGTCCCCAGTCATATGTTTTGAGCAGCCACTATCCATATACCATATTTGGCTCCTCCCTTTCACTTGGACCTGCAAAAGGAAATCAGGGGTTAGTCTTAGGAACCCAAACTAGTTTGGGTCCCTTTCTATAAGCAAAAGGATGAATTAAATTCCTTCTTTCCCATCCTGGCAACTTATTCTTTTCTTTAACAAAAACTTTGTTCTTTTGACTAGGTATTTTTTTGCATTACATTCATATTTGTAATGGCCAGTCTTACCACAGTGTTTACAGATTTTATTTTCAGGAAGAGTGAGGTACTTGCTTTTTGGATCCCATTTAGGAGCTTGAGTCCCATAGCCAAGTCCTCTTTTGTTACTGTTGTGATGCTTTTGCAACCAGGAGAGAGCATTAGAGGCTTTGTTCCACTTGCAAGTTCTGTCTAGTTCATGTTTTACCTTTCCTAGATCTTCTTTTAAGACTTTGATGAATTCATCTTTCCTATATAATTCATCTGTCATTTTTCCCAAATTTTTTTATATAGTGAGACATGTGTGATCAGCTATCTTCTTTCCTGTTCCTAATTTCAGTTTCAAATTTTCTGACCTAAGTTCTAGGACACTGTTATCAAGTTCAAGAACCTGGTTCTTCAACTCAGCATTTTTGTTATCACTCTCATTTGCCCTAGACTCTAGACTTTTACATTTTGCTTTTAGAATCACACATTCCCTAGACAGAGCTTCCTTCTCTTTATTAATTATCTCAGACTCATCAATGAAGTCTGTTAATAGTTCAGCCAACCATTCTTTAGACAAGAATTTAATCTTGTCTTTGAGATGAAGAATACTTACCTTTTGTTCATCATCTGATTCTCCAATGGCCATTAGTGTTTGCTCCTCCTCAGCTTCATCTTCTGAGTCTTCATCTGAAGTTTCTCCCCGAGCAGAAACCATAGCCTTGGTTAAACCTTTGTTTCTCTTTGGTTGAACTTGTTCCTTCGTTCAACTCTTTCTTTCTTCCACTCAATTTCCCATTGAGGGCAGTTTTTGATCATGTGGTCAGTCTTACCACACTTGTAGCATCCCTCATTGGTCTGTTTCTCCGGAGCTCTTGATTTGTTGAAGTTTGTACCTCTTGAAGAACCCTTTCCTCTCATTAGGTACTTCTTGAAATCTCTAGTGATCATAGCAACTTAATCAGATTTCAAATATGCACCTTCATCAATTCTGAGAGCTAAGCTTCTCTCCTTTTTGGGGGTATCCATTTTCATGGTTTGTCTCCACATTTCATAGGTAGTTAAATTTCCAATTAGTTCATATAGTCTGAAGGTAGCAATGTTCTTGGATTCCTCAATGGCAGTGATCTTGCTTTCCCATGTGGCTGGCAGAACTCTTGTCAGAATCTTCTCAACCTTGTCTTCTTCAAGGATAGTCCTTCTAAGAGATTCGAGTTCATTTGGCAAGGTGGTGAATCTAGTATACATCTCCTGGATAGTTTCTCTTTCTTTCATGGTGAAATTCTCATATTGAGAATACAGAAGAGTTCCTCTTGATCTTTTCACTTGAGGTGTTCCTTAATGAACCACTTGTAGAGTGTCCTATATTTCCTTAGCAGTTGTACAGCTTTGGATCCTGCTGTACTCGTCTGGTCCTAGTCCACATACAATCCACTTCTTGTCCTTAGCATTTTTCTCCCATTTTCTCAGGTCCTCAGCAGTAGAATCAGCCCTTGTTTTTGGCACATTAATTCCTTCGGCATTCTTCTTAGTGGTTTCTAGGGGTTATCAGTGACTATGTCCCAAAGTTCATAATCTTCCCTTATAATGTGATATCTCATTCTGTTCTTCCACCAAGAATAGTACAGACCATTGAAAAGTGAAGGCCTGGCAGTGGATTGCCCTTCGCAATTCCCAGGTGCTGCACTCATTGTTGATGTTCTCCTAAGGTATTAGCCTCTTCAAGGATAACCTGCTCTGATACCAATTGATGTTCTAAACGTCAATACCACACAAGAGGGGGGGTGATTTGTGTGGTACCTAATTTTCGCACTAAAAGAACTTGGTTCTTCTAGATGTACTTACTATGACTATTTACGGAATTAAGAGTGCATAAAATAAAGAACACAGAGATTTTTACGTGAAAAATACCTGGCTCAGAAGGTGAAAAAACCACGACCTACTACTCAGTAGGATTTTTCCAAACTTCCACTAAAATCACGGAGCCAAAAACAGCATTTAGAAACTATTGTAAACCTAAGGATTAAACTCTAATCCCAGTGTGGCACATAGCCTCAACTGCTGTGACACTTTCAAGTTAACTCTAATTTGAATACTCAAAGAACCTAATACAATTTCTTATATGAAAGCTGAAAGGTACAATATGAAAACACCTACTACAGTTGAACTAGAAATAAAGAAAGACACAATGGAATTGGTTCTTCAATCTTGGTTCATGTAGCTTCAGATTTTCACACTTGAATCACACTCAAATTGCTTGCAAAATCTCCTAGCTTTTTTTCTCTCAATTTAGTTTAACTTCTACGTATGTGCAATCACCTGTAAAAGAGAACAATCATTATTATTTATAGAGTTAGTAATCAGAGTTTGATTAGAACTCGAATTGTTGATCCTTCATCAAATTCGAGTCCTAGAACAACTCAAACTCCAATCCTTATCCTTGATTCGGATGTAGTTCTCTTCACATAAGGAGACTTTAACTCCTTATCCTATGCAGCATTTTCGATCAACTCAGAAGATATTGTTGCTGATCCTTGAGACTTAGCTTCTTCACACGTATGTCACATGTGTAAGCATATCAACATTGTGTCTCACATGATGGACCTGGTTAATGACTGAGTTCATTTTGTCAATCTTCAAAACTTCATCTGAACTTGGGCCAACACGTTTAAATTTATGCACAATATATGCGCTCGTATTGTTTATTTGTAGGTAAACCGGTGAGCAACAGCCATCTCAGCAGGAGCAATCCCGCTCCAGTTCTCGTATCCCTATTAAACTCATAACCACCACCCCCAACCTGAATATCTCGTCCGTTCTTGAAAAAATCTCCATCGGCATATTCCGTCGACGGATCACGAACTACATACGGCCTGATTCCTGTAAGACCAAGGATATGTAGGAAGCTCAGGAACCAGAGCACGATCAATCACTTCAAACCATTCCGTTCGGTCAAAATTGGCCATCATATCTTTACCGGACAACTCATTCATCATTCCCGGGTAAAGAGGGGTACCTGTTGATGCCCAATTTTTCCCTGTATATTTTTCATATATACAAAATACTTTCAAAATAACATATATATGCATATAAACATGCCCAAGTGTTTTAGTAGTTTTTTTCCAATATTTTTAAAGATTTTTTAAACCAATTTATTGTCCATTTTAGCAGTATAAAAACTAATAATTATTCCCAAATTATTGACTTGCTGAATAACTTCTTTTATTCTAATATTTACACCAAAATATAGCTATAGTAATTTTTGTACATTTTTACAAATTTCTTCGGTATTTTTAAAGTCAAATTGCTTATAATTGCAATTTTAGCCTACTTTGAGGATTAATAGCATATAATTATGAAATTAGTTCTAATATTTTTAAATTAATATTTATATATTATTAATTGATCTAGTATTTTTAATTTGTTTTTAAAATAATTTTTATTATTTTTATAGAATAAAAAGAGAAAACTGGCTATTTAAAATCTAGCCCATTTTTATTTCAATTATAGCAAAAAATTGATCTCCCATTTGACCCAATTGTGAACCCCAAATTGCCCAACCCAATTCTAATTTAACCCGACCCCCGACCCGACCAATTAACCCACCTGATCAATCTTTTAATCCAGGCCGTTGATCATTTGGATCAACGGCCACAATTAGCCCTCACCTTTTTAATTCACCTAACCCTACCCTAATCCCCTCATTTCTCACTATCAGCCACCTTCAAACACTCTCCCTCTCTTAAACTGTCTCGAAGGTTCCACGAAACCCTAGCTCGTCTCATCTTCTCCGACCACAATCTCACCGGAATCCATGGCTTCTCAAGCCATGGATAGCTTGTACTCGCCCCCCCTCCACCTTTAAAACCTCGGTGTTCGGAGTATCGAGGTCTGACATCGATGGTGTTCTTTCAAAGCTTCTCAGATTCATGACTTTGAGGCCTCTCCGGCCTCGCTCCGGCGTATCAAAGCAGTTCGAGCCTATTTCTGACCTCTCCGACTCTAGATCGGACTTTCTTCCATGCCTTTCTCATTTCTAGAGTTTCTCTGAAACCCTAAACTATTCAAGGTTTTCTTTGATTATTTTCTTAAATCTATGCTATATCTATAATCTACTGGAGTTTTTAAACGTTTTCCCCAATCTTTTCTTTCATGATTTGTTTCTATTCAATTTAGGGTTTTTGAAAAAAAAGTTTTGAAATGTTTCTCCGATTCTTCTTCTTCTTTTCTTTTTATGAATCTGTCTTGGCTATGTTCTTGTTTCTCTACCTCGCATGTTCTTCTCCTATGTTCTTATGTTTGCCTTATTATGCATGTTTTCCGATTGTGCTCCGTTCTTTCTTATACTAGTTTCTATATCATGTTTTCACACATTTATCTTATGAGTTCGTTACCCCTGTGTTCCTTTAGTGTATTTTCTACTAAGCTCTTAGTTCTTTATTTGCCTTTACTGGACCTTTGTTTGTATTCTAAACATGTTTCATCTAATGTTTCTTTAATTTTATACTGCCTCTTTATCTTTTGAACTTCTTTAAGTTTCAAGCTTCTCTTAAAACATGTTCTTTATGTCAGCCTTTCACTATGTTTGTTACAAACCTGCTATTTTACCTGTTTGTTTTCTCACGAGTCTCTAAAAGACACCTCTGAGCTAGTTCAATTATTTGTCTTCTCGTCTCTGCATCTGATTCGAGTTGAAAACCCTAGGATTTGGGGTTTTTGGCGAGTTTGATCTTGTGTTTGGGCTAGGGTTTAGAACCCTGGACTATCAACTCGTTCTGAGTCTATGCACTGAGCTTGAACTCTTTGTTTTTGACTCTGAACTTTTCTATACTAGATTCTCTCTAATAAGCATAATAGTTCTTTCTTGTTTGACATACCTGTATGTTTTATATACGAGGAATTCTTCCTTCAAAAAAGGTTTTGCCAATTTGTGATTGATTTGGAATTCCTTTTAATAAGGTTTGATTGACTGTTACTGATTTTTCTTTAATTAAACCTTTCTTCACCATTTCTGGTTGGATTCATTCATACCAAAACTCAATTTCTAATTTTTACTGACTGTTGATTGATTGCCTTTCCTTATTTGCACAAACCGTGTTGATGTCAAACTCTTTCCTAAAATAGTTTCTGTGTATTTTCCCTTCTTGTACTACTTTGAAAAAGATTTTTATCAAACTCTTTCCTTATTTATTTTGCCCATTTGAAATCAGAATCATTTAATTAAAGGGAGACCTTATGTAATTTATTTCAAAACTATTTTCTTACCTTTTTATTACTTGCTTTCTGTACTATAAAGGGCAAGACCTTTCAGTACTTTAACAACCTTAAGTTCGATACTCTAACATACATTACTTACTTTCAATTTCAATACTCTCACACTTCACCCAACACTCTATTCTCTTTTGAGATATTTTGACTATTTGCTTGCAATTTGGCTTTACAAGACTACTGCTTTGCCTTTCTTGTTTCTCTGAAACTGGTATGTTCTAATTTAAGTTTTAGCCTCATCCCAATGTGTTTACTTTACAGTTTCTACATCCCTGTCTAATTTACTACTTATGTTTAATGTTAATTAGCAAGTCAATTCCCTTGCATATATTTCTACTATGAATCCCTACACCCCTGACTGCATTACTGCATGTGTTTAATGTTAATCAGCAATGTCAATTTCTTTGAACATGTTTCTATTTGTGGATCCTCATACCCCTATTCCCCTCTATGTGTTTGAGTTAAGGTTCAGGCATGGCAACATCCAAATTGTTGTTCATGTTTGTGCTTGATCCTTCAAAGGATCCTAACTCCCAAACAATGTGGCTAACAGGCTGGTTGGGGTGTGCCAGCACTTCCAATTGTTGGGTATGACCACCAGCCTGTCTTGGCTTTCCCAGAATCCCCTCTATTGCACTTACACTCATTCCTAGTTTGTAAGTTCTGCCCCACTCCTATGATCCTTGCCTTGGGACCTTGAGTTCCCTCTAAACTTGGACATTCGAGGGCTGGCCCTTCCACACTGCATTTTAATTCAATTCTACAATATATTTGGGTGTAAGCACTGCCCGGAGTTCATGAAGCTCCTGGGAACTCTGAAACACCCAAAAAATGAGAAAGGCTTTGGAAATTGGATCTTTGGAGTTGGTTTATTTCATGTTTCAGACCTGGAGTCTAAATTAAGCTTTCCTTGGTTATATTCTAATTTCTAATGTAATTTTACTCTTCTTTGTTCATTCTGGGTTGTAATAATTTGTAATAACTTATTGGGTTTATAGTAAAAAGGGGAGGGTCACTCATGTATGCATAAGGGTAGACATCATGCTCTTGGGTATTCACTTTCTGCAATCGCATCATGCTTTCATTTCTGAATTCTCGAAATCCTATCTATAAGTTTTCTGCATTTTAGAAATCATGTCTATAAGTTCTGTCTTTCATACACAGATATCATATCAATAGTTCCTGCATTTTTGCATATCATATAGAGAACATGTCAATTGGATTCTGGATTTTATGAATCTCATATAGAGAACCTGTCAATAGGATCTCTTAATTTCTGCATAAACATCTATCACTAGGCAAATAGTTTATAGATTTAAATAACAAATTGCCTTCTAGATACCATGCCTATAGGACTCCTGCATTTCTGTAAATGTTTTAAAACCAACCACCCTTAGAAAGCATACCTATAAGAGTAATCAACTGAATCTGAATCGTCTACAAGCCTAAAATCAGTAGTAACGATACTCAATACCTACAGAACCTATGTTTTTCTATAATCACCAAGCCTTCTTTAAATCAGAGTACTCCTGCATTACTAGATATCATGCCTATAGGTTTAACCTAGGCAAGCCATTAGGTAATTAATTAACTACACCAGTCTTTGGTCATTACATCCCGCAGGCAGGCCTAATTTGGACTTCTTATAAGAAAATACGTGATAAATCAGCCTGCCTTAACGTTTTAAGTTTAATTCAGACCATAACCATTACGTGCAACACATGCTAAACAATCTGTCTTTAAGTGAGGAGGCATGTCTGAGCCTTTTTAACTGCAATGTGTTTCCTATATCTTCCTTATGTGTTTTTGTTTGTCGCCTTAGAAATTTATCCTTTTAAACTCTAAAAATCCCAAATATCCTTCCCTTTTAGGACTAGTAGTCCCAAATGCCTCCGGGACTTATAGGATTAGGACGGGTAATAGCATGTAATAAGTAACGAGACTATTCCGCGTTTAATACCTTAACGGGGTTGGAATGGTAGATATGGATATGATGACCACGCAATAACACCACGTGTATAAACGGTTATCGGGTGTTGTGTGGGGTGATCCATATTATTTATAAACCTAGCACCGCCCTCTCCCTTTATTTGTCTGTATTTTTTCAGAATTTTAAAAAATGTTTAATTTTTAGCTTCATTAACCTCTTTTACTTCAATTACTTGTATCAACTATGTGAAAAACCTCCCTTTTACTTGTTTAATTTTTAGTACTATTTTATTCCGAAAATATCCGCCTCTTTCACCTCTTTTTCCAATTACTTGCATCAATTATGTGCGAACCCCTTCCCCTTTACTTGTGTGTTTTTTTTTTTAAGAATTTTACAACTGCTTTCTTCAAAATTTCAGCTTCTTTAACTTCTTGTACTTCAGTTGTTTACAAACATTATGTGAAAGCTATCTAGTATTTGCAATTCTTACTTGTTTACTTGTTGTTTATACTTAAAGTCACAATTGTAGCATGGCCGGAAACTACACTAGTGGATCCTGACGGGTGCCTAACACCTTTCCCTCGAGATAATTTCAAGCCCTTACCCAATCTCTGGTTTTCTAAATCAAATTCATTCTTAGTGCCCTAATGCACTTAATCATTATGTGGAGAATCTTCAAAATTGCAAACCTAATTCCCAAAAGGCAAAGAGTTGTCCGCCCAAATATCATAAACCCGATTTCGCGAGAAAAATGGGGCATCGACAGGCATAGCATCAAGACTATCCTCCAAAATGAGGGATAGATTTGACTGAGCGTCAATTTGTATTGTCGCAAAAGTCGAGGATAACCGGATCTATCTCCGGGGATGGGATTTAGAAGGATCGACGGGACCCAAAGTAAAGGGGTAAGTATACACATAGAGGATAACCAGATCTCTCTGTCACACCTCCTTTTTTACACGCCTACCCCGAAGAATAAAATGTATAAGAGAGTTTTTCCATTTAAAGTGACATTATTCGAAATGAGATTATTTATTGATTTTTAGAGTCACCACTTGGGATAGGATTGGTTTTTGGTGTCCCAAGTCACCGGTTTAACTTAAATCCCAAATCGAGGAAAATTTTGACTTCCCGAATGGAGTCTACGAAATAGAAATTCTAAATAAGGAATTATGTTGACCTGAGGGAATGTGTTAGGTACCCCTGGATCCCGTGGTTCTAGCACGGTCTCTTAAATTATCATAAATGGCTAAAAACTAATTTTTATACATGTTCCAACCTATAGTGCTATTTTAAGATTATTTACCACTTCTAGTTAAGTTTTTACGAAAGTGAACGTCGTTTAAAAATGTGTTTTTGGATTACGTCGCATGAAATGTACCCGGATCCTCGACATATTCTTATTCAACATTTTTGGATTTGGATTTGGGTTGCATGAAATGCACACCCGTATTTAGGAAGGTAAAATTATTAAAACGTACCTAAAGTGACTAACGTCTTTTAACTTTGCGAAGGGCCATGAAATTCGCTGAACGGCACGCTCCAAATGCTAAGTATTTTTAATTAAGTAATTAACGAGGGCCCCGCAATTTGTATATTTTTATTTGGCGAGACTCGTCTCATTTTTATTGTTTAAAGGCCAACCTAAAGCAAACTAAGATTTTCTATTTATTATTTGTCTCGAAGAATGGTCTAATTAATTTGCATCTATAAATTCATGCCTCGAGTTCAAGTCCGAATTCAAACAAAAGGGATGACCCTTTTAATTTTAGCCCGCTACCTAACTCAAAACATAAATTTATATTGCAAATTAATCCCCTTATATTCCTAATATAGCTTTAAAAGGGTTTTAATTTAGAACAAATTTTTGGACCACTAAAAAGGGGGAACTTAGGCATGGAGTTGCTATACGATTTCAGAAGGCCTTCAAGTCAATGTCGTAAAGGAACATCAACAGGATATACTTTCATTTCAAATTGATCAATTGCAAGCAAAGACTTGCTGATGCACCATGCCTAATATGAGATCTAATTGTCAAACCCAACAATTCAGTTAAGGTTAATCAAAATGAAGATGTCCAACAAATCCTTTGTCAGTAACATTAAGATGAAAATAATGGGTGTATTGAATAATAGTAAAATCTTCTTATGGCCACTACGTTATTGAACATAATGACCTAATACTACTTAACAAACAAATCCCAATTCCAAACCTTCTCGTTTCTCATTTAAGCTATGAATCGTTCACTATTAAGTCCTTTTATCACAGTAGAGCAGTCATAAAGCAAATGATCAAACTATTTGGACCTATTTTCATAACTACTGAACATGAATTAACTACATCACTTCACACCTTGTACCACAGCTTATAAAATAAGTTCAGCAATCCATCAATTCAAAATCTATAACACACAGTCTAAATTAACAGTCCAAACGCATTTATTTACTAACGTCTACTGAATTGAACTGTTAACAGAAAAAAAATTCAAATCAGCCTAGATTTGGCAGTTTTCCATTTTAACTTCAATCGGAGCTACTTGGAAGCAGTTTGAGGGAGTGTACCTGGTATTCGAAAATATAAGAGATGAAAATAAGGTCAGAAGCTGAAGACAAGCTAGCAGCAATAGAAAACCAGCAATGAATGAGCAACAGGCAGCCCAAAAATGATTGACAACAAAGAGACAGCACCCTTTTATCCAAAATGAACGTAGAAATCAGCTACAAAATCACGTTGATCTACCAGCTAATCAAATAGACTCAAATGAGCTTGAAACGACCCAAATCCACTTGATATAATTCTGACACTCTCGATAAACAACCCAAATATGTCCAGCATACTTTAGCAACTCGATATTGGACTAAATGTTGGGAATCAACTACTAAAAAAGCAAATTATCCTAAGGAGTAACATTTTTTTTGGAATTTGGAAAGTTTTCCTATTTTTTTTCTGTAGGATTTTAAAGCTAGAAATGAGAGTTTTTATGGCTGTATTGTTTCACATCTGAACCTTATTAATTTTGAGATCCAAATTTGAAATTTTTTCTTGAATAAAGGAATTTTAGGGAGACTTTTAGAGCTGGAGAGTTTGGGGAATTTTTCAGAGGTTCTAAATTTGTTAGTGAAGGCATTGGGGTTGCCTTTTATAGGCAACCAATGGGGTAGAATATTCTAGATAGCCCTCACCTTTTTTCCTTCTTTTAATTTCAGATTTCATCTATTAGACCTTCAATTTCTGACTTGTTTCTCAAATTACTGCCCAAAGTTTGCTAAAATCTACACTAAAGTCCTATTCTAGAAGGCCCTAGGGTGTTCTTCTACCTATACAATACCTATGCTACCCTTTCTTTCATTTTGAAGTTACTATTCTTAACAAAACTACCCTTTTCCATGCCTAAACTACTCCTGAAAACTCCCTAGAATTACTGACCAATCAGACCCCTTTTTACCGTGGTTAAAATCTAACTGAAGTTAATTCAACTACACTACTCAGCTATATCCAAATCTTAAGCCTAAAAAAATTGAACTTAATCAGTATTAATTAACACTAACATTGAATTTACAACTAACAAACCAATAAAAATTTGAAACTAACACAAAATCATGAACTGAAATCAAACTGAATCCGAGTCAGTTCGAAGGAAACAAAACATACCAACTAACTAGATCAATTAAACAAAATAGAAACAATCCATTAAAACTTGAATCGAATTTAACTAACTAAATAGAACTAAGCACTGAAACAAATCGAAATATAATAAAACCTAAAAGTATAACAGAAACAGGATAAACAAATCAATTAAAACCCTAAAGTTCTAAATCAATTAGCACAAAGAACAATCAATCAAGGAGAAGCATATTACGTGAATAATAAAAATTAAACGAAAAGAAAAAGGACACTTACTGATTTGGTCTTCTACGACCGACTCCGAATTTGATTTTCGATTAATGTTATATGTTTATTTTGTCCAAAATAGACGTATAACATTCACACAGAATGCTTGAAATTCTAAAACGGGTTGCAAGCTTCGAAACCTATATTTGAAATTCGTGGAGTTTGGCTTAGATTTTAAAGATTTTGGCTTAGGTTTCGGAATGAGGAAGTCAAGGAGGTTGTAGGGTGTAAGTTTGGTTGGATTTGGACGATGTGAGGTTTTGGCCGGATTTTCGATCTAATATTCGAGCAAATCGGCTAGGAATTGAAGGAAACGGTTTTGGGGATTGGAAAGAGGACGAGAACGAGAGTTTGTGGTAAAATTTTGGGGTGATTTGGGGCTTCGCCGCCGCCTCTGGTGTTAGGGCGGAGGCACGGCGGAGAAGGGTAGGGGCGGTCGGCGTTACAGGGAGGGGTGTACGAGGAAGATGAAATATGTTTTAGGGTTTGAAATATTTTTTGGACAATTTTATGTAAACGTAAAAATCCATTATGGCCGTTGGATGAGGGAATAGGGACGGTCGGGATTAATTCTTGACTTAAAGATATCAAAATGACGAAGTATTGGCACTATACTACGTCGTTTTGAGGGATCTTAGAGGCTAAAAATTGGATCGGATCTGGGGTTATGGGGTGTGAGTTTTGGGCCATTTTGGCTGGATTTGGGGGTTGATTGGGCTTGAATTGAATTTGGCCCAAAATTTTGGCATTTTACTAAAACCATGCTTTCTTTTAATTCTTTTGTATTTATTTCCTTTTCCCTTTTTTTCATTTGTTTGTTTTATTTATTTCTTTGTAAAATTATAAAAAAACTAATTTAACCCCAAAACTAGACCAATTAATTTTCTAAAATAGAATAAATCATAGTTAAAAAGAGAACTAAACAAAAAATGCAAAAAGTGACTATTTTTTGTAATTTTCTTCTATTTTTGTGATATTAGTAAAAAAAATTCTAGAATTGGATCCTAAATTAAAATATGCTATTTTTTTATTTTTCATGAATTGTGCCAACTAAAAATGCACACAAAAGGCAAACAAACAAAAATTCATGCAATTAATTCCTTAAAAATTCAAGTAATAAAAGAAAAGTCCTAATTCTAAGGATTTTATAGGAATAGTTCAAGCGAGGCAAAAATCACATGCTCACAGTTGTCCCTCTTTGCTCGGAGAAACGAAGTATTTTCGGGCAAAGATAAATGAGCAATTGTGAGAGTTTTTGCTTGCTTGGCATTCCATGAGAAGCGTTTTTGAAAACTGTCTGACCGAACCATGCTTCAGAGGTTGCCTACATATCCTTGGCTATAAATGAATCAGGTCAGTGTAGTTTTGGAGGGTTTTGTAGTTGGGACTACCAGAAGTTGTGATTTCAGTGCTGTTGCTGCTGCTACTGCTTGCTGACCTCCTTATTACATCAAAAAGGAAAATTAAAGCTAAGCTAGCTATGCTTATCAACTACGAGTTACATGATTCCTATCTATAATTTTCTTGAAACTTGATCTTGAGTCTTAGCTGATTTTGCTGTGGACTTCGATCTGAATATTGATGCTCGCAAGTTGTAGGTATTTTCTTCTTTATGCAGCATTGGGTCAAGACAGGATCAGTGGAGCTTGTGACTTCGATTTTGATTTTGAGCCATCTGTGCCCTTGTGTGCTTCGCATTTGAGTTCATTTCTTTTTGTTCTTTTCTTCTTTTCCTGATTTTGGCTTGAGACTCATTCCATTAGTCATCTCGCACCTTGTGTCTTGAGATCGACCTGCTTAAGATACCAAAACAAACAAACGAACAAAATTTTTCTGCCCCAGTTTTCACTAGGAAAGTTTCGTGAGTTAGTTCTGACACGTATATAAGCCATCAAATCCGAGTTGTGTAGGGAGATCCTCGATTTTTGGCTGGGATTTTGAAAGAAAAAGCTCCGCGGTTTTTTGGCGGGGAGATCTTCGGTTTTTGTCCGGGATTTAGACTCCACGGTTTTTGGCCGGGAGATCCTCGGTTTTTTGGCCGGGATTTAGAAAGAAAAAGCTCCACGATTTTTTGGCCGGGAGATCCTCGATTTTTTGGCCAGGATTTTGAAAGAAAAAAGCTCCACGTATTTTGGCCGAGAGATCCTCGATTTTTTGGCTGGGATTTGGAAAGAAAAAAAAGCTCCACGGTTTTTTGGCCATGAGATGCTCGATTTTTTTGCCGGAATTTGGAAAGAAAAAGCTCCACGATTTTTTGCTCGGGAGATCCTCGGTTTTTTGGCCGGGATTTAGAAATAAAAAAGCCCCACGGTTTTTTGGCCGGAATTTTGAAAGAAAAAGTTTCACGGTTTTTTGGCCGGGAGATCCTTAGTTTTTTGGCCGGGATTTGGAAAGAAAAAGCTCCACGGTTTTTTGGCCGGGAGATCCTTTATTTTTTGGTCGGGATTTTGAAAGAAGCTCCGCAGTTTTTTGGCCGGGAGATCCTCGATTTTTTGGCCGGGATTTGCAAAGAAAGAAAAAAAAGGGTCCACGGTTTTTTGGCCGGGAGATCCTCGATTTTTTGGCCGGGATTTGCAAAGAAAGAAAAAAAAGCTCCATGGTTTTTTGGCCAGTAGATCCTCGGGTTTTTGGACGGGATTTGGAAAGAAAAAGCTCCACGGTTTTTGAAAGGGAGATCCTCTATTTTTTGGCTGGGATTTGGAAAGAAAAAAGCTCCACGGTTTTTTGGCCGGGAGATCCTCGGTTTTTTGGCTGGGATTTGGAAAGAAAGAAAAAAAAGCTCCACCGTTTTTTGGCCGGGCTTTGGAAAGAAAAAGCTACACGGTTTTCTGGCCGGGAGATCCTCGATTTTTTTGCTGGGATTTGGAATGAAAAAAGCTCCGTGATTTTTGGCCGGGATTTGGAAAGAAAAAAAGATATGCAGCATACTTCAGCAACTTGATTTTGGACTAAATGTTGGGAATCAACTACTGAAAAAGCAAATTATCCTAAGGAATAACATCTTTTTTGGAAATTTGAAAGTTTTCCTTTTTTTTTTGGTATTTTCTGTAGGATTTTAAAGCTATAAACTAGAGTTTCTATGGCTGTATTGTTTCAGATCTGAACCTTATTAATTTTGAGATCCAAATTTGAAATTTTTTCTTGAAGAAAGGAATTTTAGGGAGACTTTAGGAGCTGTAGAGTTTGGGGAATTTTTCAGAGGTTTTAAACTTGTTAGTGAAGGCATTGGGGTTGCCTTTTATAAGCAACCAATTGGGTAGAATGTTCTAGATACCCTTTCTTTTATTTTCAAATTACTATTCTTAACAAAACTACCATTTTTCATGCCTAAACTATCCCTGAAAACCCCCTAAAATTACTGACCAATCAGACCCCTTTTTACCTTGGTTAAAATCTAATTGAAGTTAATTCAACTACACCACTCAGCTATATCCAAACCTTAAGCCTAAAAAATTAAACTTAATCAATACTAATTAACACTAACATTGAATTAACAACTAACAAACCAATAAAAAAATTAAAACTAACACAAAATCATGAACTGAAATCAAACTGAATCCGAGTCAATTCCAAGGAAACAAAACAGACCAACTAACTAGATCAATTAAACAAAATAGAAACAATCCATTAAAACCTGAATCGAATTTGACTAATTAAATAGAACTAAGCACTGAAACAAATCGAAATATAATAAAACCTAAAATTATAACAGAAACAGGATAAACAAATCAATTAAAACCCTAAAGTTCTAAATCAATTAGCACAAAGAACAATCAATCAAGGAGAAGCATATTACGTGAATAATAAAAATTAAACGAAAAGAAAAATGACACTTACTGATCACGCCCAACTATGCCTTATAAAAAAAACTCTATGGATGTTGCAAATATAACCCGAGTATTACACCCAGGGTCGAATCCACCGAGAGTTAACCTATCAACCACTATCTTCAAATTTACTAATTCTTCAAGAACCAGCTTCCCAAATATTCAAATCTCAGTTGAATGTTCTTTATCAACTAC
>MU715547.1:192628-220740 GCA_026770625.1 Nicotiana glauca
TTATTTGTGGATAGTTGGCCTTTTATGGTTCTTAGGTCCTTATATTCACTATGTATGAAGTTGTTCTTGATATGACTGAGTTCCTATCTGCTAGTTTCACATCTACATGCTTAAATTAGAATTTATTGATTAGGATTCACTCTTATTGCTTATCTGATTCTTATTTGACATAACTGAAAATTGTGCTTCTTCTATCGTCATGTTGTCTTTTCATAACTGCTTATCTTTAATTGAAATTGAAATTAAATTTAATAGTTATATATTTAAACAACAACAACAACCCAGTAAAATCCCACAAGTGGAATCTGGGGAGAATAGTGTGTACGTAGACCTTACCCCTACCCCGAAAGGGTAGAGAGGCTATTTCCAAAAACCCTTATATATAATACTTATATATTTAAAAAAATTTAAATTAAACTAAAGCCTCCAAATTCTTATAACCAACAACTGACACACTGGTGTCACTTCAACAACACTTAGAAAAGAAGAAGTAAGAATAGAAAAAGTTAAAATGAATACAAACTGACGTTGTAATAGCTTGGCCGACGGTTTGTGTCTCTTGCCCTACTAGTGCGTAATCCGAGCTTTGCCCTTGGCTGACGGAAATAAAGGTATATTGTTTCATTATACACTTTGTTATCCTTCCGATTCTAACTGAAACAAAAGATTATTTCGAGTTTGTACTCCTTTATGAATTTGAGTGCAACCGATTTCATATTGTAACAACCCGGTCGGTAGTTTTGAGAATTTAAGTTCCGATCAGCAGCATAAGGTCTTGAGAAGCTTCATATTATGTGTATCGACTTTCGTGCATAGTTGAATTCAGTTACCGGAGGATTCAGAATCGAATTGGAAGAAGGATTCTAGTTTTGGAAGCTTAAGGAGTGACAATTTGACCTGAATTGAACGTTTGAATAAAAACCTCCGGAATGGGTTTTGGATGATCTCAATAGCTTTGTATGGTGATTTCGGACTTAGGCGCGCGTCCGGATTCGGATTTGGAGTTCCGTAGGGTATTTTGAGGCATTTCAACGAAAGTTGGAAAACTTGAAGTTTGGAAAATGGAGAAGTTTGACCCATAGTTGAATATTGTGATATAGGGGTCGGAATGCAATTCAAAGAGTTGGAGCAACTCTTTCTTGTAATTTGGGACTTGTCTGCAAAATTTGGCATCATTCCGAATAGGTTTTAATTGGGTACGACAGGACTTTTCAAAGTTGGAAGATTTGGAAGTATACAGTTCGATTCATGGCACAATTCGCATTTCCGACATTGTTTGATATGTTTTGAGACCTTGAGCGAGTCCATGTCATATTATCGAACTTGTTTGTGGGTGTAGATGGGGTCCCAGGGGCCTCGGGTGTGTCTCAGACGAGTTCCGTATGTTTTGCATGGTGTCGGAACATGTCTGATTTCTGGTGTTTTCGCACCTACGACCTTGGAGCACAGGTGCGGCTTCTCTTCTACGTGATCCCGGCCACATCTGCGGTCATTAAGGCTTGGGAGCTTGCTCGCTTCTACAGAGGATGGCACGCAGGTGCGATGGACGCCTCTGCAGTCCAGCGATCGCACCTGCGGAGAAATCTCGCTCCTGCAATTTCCCTTACGCATCTGCGATACCGCTGATGCGGCTTTATATCTGCAGATGCAATACCTGGCCTGGTTAGCTGAGTACACAGATTCTGACCCTTTCTCGCAAATGTGATCCCGCGAATGCGTTTCCTTGTCCGCAAATGTGGAAGTCCTTGCAGAATCATATAAGTCAAGAGTTTGGTCATTTCTTCATATTTTGAGTTTGAAACTTCGGATTTGGGAGCTTCTTTGGGGGTTTTTCTAGAAAATCGATTGGGTAAGTGTTCTTCACATAGAATCTAATATATTCCATGATTTTATCTTATTTTTTATCATTTGATTTGTGTTTTGAGTAGATAAAAATGGTGGGTTTTTGAAGAAAGTTTTCAAAATTAAAAGTCATGATTTGGGGGACCAAATGGTATCAAAATTTGATAAATTTTGTATGGTTGAATTTGTATCGGAATGGGTATTCCTTTTTTTGTAACATTTGTCGGGTTCCGAGGTGCGGGTCCGGGGATCGACTTTGGACTGATTTTTGGATTTTGTTAAAGATTGAGACTTTATTATCCAGAATAGTTTCTTATGAGTGGTATTTGTGCTTTGAAGTTAATTTGGTTATATTAAGGGGTCTTTTCACCCGAGTAGTACATTTTAGAATATCGGTTTGTCGTTTTAGAGGTAAGTACCATGGCTAACTTTCTTTGGGGGAGTTCCCCTTAGGATCTAAGCCTTCTATGTTGATTGTAATCCGTGTACGAGAGGTGGCGAGTTCGTGCTCGGACTTATTTGTGGATAGTTATCCTTTTAGGGTTCTTAGTTCCTTATATTCACTGTGTATGAAGTTGTTCTTGATATGACTGAGTTCCTATCTGCAAGTTTCACATCTACATGCTTAAATTAAAATTTATTGCTTTAGGATTCACTCTTATTGCCTATCTGACTCTTATTTGACTTAACTGAAGATTTTTCCTCTACTATCGTCATGCTACCTTTACATAACTGCTTATCTTTAATTGAAATTGATATTGTCTCATCATATAATTGTTTAGTCCTAATCGGAGTGATGATAATCTTCTGTTACTTACCACTATTTGAATTGTTGAATATCCTTCGCAATTGCTCAACCTTAAAAGGAGTTTAGATAACCTATATCTTAGCTAACTCGTGATAATAGGCCATATTGTTGTTATTTACGCCATAATTTCCCATGCTTTGTTGTTGTTTTGTAATGTAAGTTGCCAATAACTGCTTTAATTAACGCTATTTGGTTTCGCAGGGAATACAAGATTTGAGGAAGAAAAAAGAAGTGTTTAGAGGAAATAACATGAAGAAAACACCCATTCAAGAAGTACCCGAACACAAAAGTGCAAAAAGAGAAGGAATGAGGAGATTGAAGGCCAAACAATGCTCCCCGGAGTTGCCACCGCGGTCCACGTTGCGGTTGGAGGCAGAGTGTGTCGTTGTCAGAACCGCGACTGCTTGTTCCAAACCCAGAAATTCGAGTGGTCAAAGTGTAAATTTGTGGAAACTTTTTGTAAAACCCTTATAAGGTGTAGAAACTCGCCCAAGATAGGTTAGACTTGTTTTGGAGATTACTATGGCAAGATACACAAGTGTGAGAAATCACCCAAAAACATCATAGTTCTTTATCTCTTCTTTTTCTTGCAATTTTTCATGATGAATATTTTCGTAGTTTATCTTTACGTTGTTATGATTAGCTAAATACTTTAGTCTAAGGTTTTGAAGGAACCTATTGAAGGATGAACTTCTTGATTATGTTAATATGGTTTGCCAGTTAATCTCTATTTATTCAACTACGTGTTTGTTGTACTTAATTGACATGATCCTCAATTAGCTGTGCCTATTTAGTTTCATAACTCGAGAGAGAGTGCATATTTAGGTAATTGCTGAACAACACCACTCCCAAAGTATAAGAGGGATATATAACAGCGGGTTAAAAGACGGGATTAGGGATAACGAAACCTTGGGTGTAGTCTAAAGTGAGTTGTAATAGACTAAGTCAGCTAGCATATCTCAGGAGAGTGTGTCTAGTAAATTATCGCGATCACTCAAGAGAGATTTACGGTAAAAAGTGTGCTCATGATTGATAGAGATATTTTGGTTAATCTATATGAAACATAACCGGAAGGGATTCCATCAATAGGGGAAATCACTACCTTAGAACCTTCTCATTATTGTTTGCAACCCAAGCATATTTAGTTTATAGCTGTTTATTTATTTATTTTCAATCTTAGTTATTAGAGATACCATCAACTATTATTTACAACGTTTGGGGAAGTTGATTATAAAGAATTTAGTAAGTACGACAAAAGGGATTGATAGGTTAATTCTCTGTGGATTCGACTCTGGGTTTAAATACTCAGGTTATATTTATAACGTCTGCATTGTCCTTTTTATAAGGCATAGTTGGGCGTGATCAAATTTTGGCGCCTTTGCTGGGGACTTAACGATGTTATCAATTAATTTTGAAAGAAGTACAAATATTTTTAGTGTAGTCAGTTTTCTCTATACCTAATTTTCATGTTGAAATTTTAACATTTGTTGACTTGGTTGCACAGGTGCATGCCTAGTAACTCATCGAGATCTGGTGAAGTATTAGAAGCATTATCAGATCTCGGGAAATTTTTCAGGGCTTTGAATCGGGCCAAACAAAAAAACAAACAACAACTAACAACTGCACAATTCAAAACAATCATGGGAGATAACCAGGAAAACCCAGCAGTAACAATAGTGCCAGAGGCTGCTCTCTTTGACTGGGCACAACCCACAGCTGAGAATTATTCCACAACGATACTAGTCCCATAGATAGAGGCTGAGTTATTCCAAATCACAAATAACATGCTGCACTTGTTGCAGAATAAGGGACTATTTTCGGCGTCACAAATTGAAGACCCTTAGTAGCACTTGAAGAATTTCTTGTCTATCTGCAAAACCCAAAGGCAACCTAATGTAACCCCGGAAACAATCAAACTGTTATTGTTTCCATTCTTAGAGACAGGAGCTACCTCGACCTGGCTAAATTCACTCCCCATAAATTCTATAGCAATATGGGATGAACTAGTCAAGCAATTCTACAACAAGTTCCACCCACCCAACAAGACTGCTCAACAAATTGATAAGATTGTGTGCTTTAAATAGAGACCGATGGCGACTTTTCATGAAACACGGGAGCGTTTTAAAGGGATGCTGGTCATATCTCCACACCATGGTATTCCAGATCTAATGTTAGAGAAGCAGTCCTACATGGGATTGTCAGATAGCGTAAAGAACATTATTGATGCTTCAGCTGGTGAAGCATTCTTGAGCAAAACATGGAGAGAGGGCCAGAGTTTGCTCGACAAGATGGCACAAAATTCGGGATGGATAACCAGAAGTGCACCTATCACTCCAGTGGTGCACTTAGTGCCTTTAGATCCATCCAATTCTATGGCTGAAAATATGACTACCTTGTTGACACAGATGAGCATACTAACCAAAAAGGTGGAAGAGTCACGGCACAAACAGCAGGTACATATTGTTGATACTACTAATGGGGGCTTGTGCGCATCTTGCATTAGTCAGCTAGTTGATAATCAGTGGAATGCAGAACATGATCATCATCACTACCCTGAAGGCTTGAACTATGTGGCTAATATGGCGGCCAGAGACAAGGTAGTCAGAATTGGGGTCAACAAAATCAGCAGTACAGGCCATCACAGCCACAGTTCAACACTGGGAACATGGGAGGTATGATACCCCCAACAATATGGCAACTTCCCGATGACCACAGGGATACAATAATCAAAATCAACAGCAGGGGTATCACCTACCTCAGCAGCAGCATGATGGAAGGCAGGAAGACGGGTTTGCTAGACTTGAAGCAATGATGCAACAGGTTATTGGGTCTACTGCAAAAATTAATGAGAGAGTCGATGCACATGATGCAACAATCAAAAATATTGAGGTATAGGTGGGCCAGAATTTGATGTCCCTGAAGAATCGTCCTCATGGGACACTACCTGTAGACACCCAGATAAATCTAAAAGATCAGGGACCGAAGCAGCTTATGGCGGTGAGTCTACGTAATGGGGGAGATCTGGATGTAGACCAAGAAAGGGCTCGAGAAGCTAGACAGGCTGAGACAGTCATACCAGTGCCCATCGAGCTGGATGAATCAATGAAACTGACAGAGGTAACAGTCCAGCCTGCTCAAGAGGAAAATAGCATTCAGAATGAAACCGAGAAAGAAGCTGAAATAGTCCAGGAGCTAGTAGTTGATATAGTAGCTGATAAAGATCAGTCCCAATTGATTTGGAAGAAGAGACCCTCTGCACCCTTCCCCTAGAGGCTGGCTAAGTACAAAAAGGAGGAGCAATACAAGAAGTTCCTTGACATGATGAAGCAAATCCAGGTAAATATACCATTGATTGAAGCTTTGAAAGAGATGCCTGGGTATGAAAAAATGATGAAGGACTTGATGTCCCGAAAGTTTGATTTCCAAGACTTAGCCACATTTATGCTTACTCAGACCTGTACTGCAATGGTGACTAGATCAATTGCGGAAAAGCTGTCTGATCCAGGGAGCTTTACAATTCCATGCACTATTGGTAATTTTTCTTTTGCTAAGGCACTGTGTGATCTAGGGGCCAACATCAATCTTATGACCCTAGAAATTTATAGGAGGTTGGGAATTGGAAGAGCTAGAACCACCTCTATGTTGCTGCATTTGGCTGATAGGACTGTGAAACGACCCTCTGGAATCCTAGACGATGTGCTGATTCAGGTAGGGAAATTTTTGTTCCCTGCAGATTTTGTGATCCTAGACTGCACGGTGGATGAAGAGATTCCATAATTTTGGGATGACCGTTCAAGGCCACGAGGAGAGCTATAATTGATTGTGAGACTAGGGAGCTCAAGATGAGACTGAACGATGAAGAAATAACATTCAATATGTAGAAATCTATGAGGCGACCAAATGAATTCGCCAATTGTTCTCTTATTGATGTCGTGGATGTAATTGTAGAGACTGATGATGAAAGGCTGACTATTGAGGACCCCTTGCTGTATGTCTAATGAATTTGGATGAGGTAAATGGAGAAGATCTAGCGGAATGGGTGTTGGCATTAGAGGGTAGACGGTTATGGGATAGAGCCCTAGAGTTTTAGCCCTTGCACTTGGAAAATCGAGAAGCTCCTTCAGCCAAGTCATCCATCGAATAACCACAAAAACAGGAATTAAATCCACTGCCCACCCATCTCAGGTATGAATTTCTTGGACCTAACTCCACATTACCTGTTATTATCTCATCTAGTTTGTTTGATATGTAGGCTCAACAACTATTGCAGGTACTTAAGGAGTGCAAGACTGCCATTGGGTGGACAATGGGAGACATAAAGGGGATCATCCCCACCTACTGTATGCATAAAATCTACTGGAAGAGGGATGCAAACCTTCCAGGGAACACCAAAGAAGGCTGAACCCCAACATGAATGAAGTAGTGAAGAAAGAAGTAATCAAATGGTTAGATGCGAGATTCATTTTCCCAATCTCTAACAGGAGCTGGGTTAGCCCAGTTCAATATGTTCCTAAAAAGGGTGGCATGGCGGTAGTTAAGAATGATATCAATGAATTGATCTCTACAAGAACCGTCACGGGATGGAGAATTTGTATGGACTATCGAAAGTTAAATCTAGCCACCCGGAAAGACCACTTCTCACTTCCTTTCATTGATAAGATGTTAGACAGATTGGCAGGGAGGTCACATTTTTTTTTCTAGATGGGTACTCAGGGTACAATCAGATCTCCATTGCACAATAGGACAGAGAGAAAACCTTTTTTACTTGCACGTATGGCATTTATTCCTTTCGAAGGATGCCATTTGGCCTATGCAACGCACCCACCACATTCCAAATGTGCATGATGTCCATATTCACTGACATGGTAAAGGATATAATGGAGGTGTTCATGGATGACTTCTCAGTGGTGGGGAACTCGTTTGATGAGTGTATTATAAATCTGACTCGTGTGCTAAAATGATGTATCGAGACTAACCTGGTTCTGAATTGGGAGAAGTGCCACTTTATGATACAAAACGGAATAGTCTTGGGACACCAGGTGTCAAGCAAAGGAATTCAGGGGGATCGTGCTAAGGTAGATGTAATAGCAAAGCTACCCCCTCCAACATTGGTCAAAGCAATCATAAGCTTCCTCGGGCATGCCGGTTTCTATCGGCAATTCATAAAAGCCTTCTCAAAAATTGCCAACCCTTTCTGTAAGTAGTTAGAAAAAAGATCATCCTTTCTTGTTTTCTGCTAATTACAGGGTAGCATTCGAGGAGCAGAAAAAGAGGCTGGTTACAACACCTATCATAGTTTCCCCTGACTGGGAGCAACCGTTGGAACTCATGCGTGACGCCAGTGACTACGCAGTGGGGACAGTGATGGGACAGCAGAAAAACAAGCTAATGCATCCAATATACAATGCTAGTAGAATGCTGAGTGGAGCCTAGTTGAACTACAATGTGACTGAGAAGGAGATGTTGGCTGTGGTGTTTGCTTTTGACAAGTTTCGATCATATCTTATTGGTTCCAAGGTAATTGTATATACTGACCACGCATCTCTCAGGTACTTAATTAAGAAGAAGGAGTCTAAGCCGCGCTTGATTTGTTGGGTGCTGCTGTTGCAAGAATTCGACCTCGAAATTCGTGACAGTAAGGGCACAAAAAATCAAGTTGCTGATCATCTATCACGACTTGAAGGAGCTGAAAAATCAGTCGAGGTCAAAGATATCCTGGAAACCTTTACAGACGAGTAGTTGCTAGCTACTAATCTTGAGGAAGCACTATGGCATGCATATTTTGCTAATTACCAGGCCAGTGTTATAGTTCCTCCTGACCTTTCATCTGTCCAAAGAAAAACGTTTTATCATGATAACCGCATGTATTGTTGGGATGAGCCTTATCTGTTTAGAATATGTGTTGACAATATGATCCGGAGGTGTATCCCCGAGATAGAACAATCTTCTGTTTTGCAGGCTTGTCACGCATCGGCATATGGAGGATATTTTGGAGGGGTCATGATAGCTGCGAAATTGCTTGAGTCCGGATTCTTTTGGCCAATAGTGTTTAAAGATGTGCATCTATGGGTGAAGGGCTGTAATGAATGTCAGCGGACTAGGAACATATCCCGTCTCCACGAGATGCCCATGAACCCGATTCAAGAGGTGGAAGTGTTTGATGTCTGGGGGATTGACTTCATGGGTCCCTTCTTCAGCTCCTTTGGCAATAAATACATACTTTTTGCTGTGTATTACGTGTCCAAGTGGGTAGAAGCTACTGCGTTTCCCACTAATGATGCAAGAGTGGTGGTGGGATTTTTTGAAAAAGAACATATTCACCCGATTCGGGACACCACGAGCGATTATCAGTGACGGAGTCACCCACTTTTGTAATAGAGCCTTGGAAAAGTTGCTTGCAAAGTATGATGTACGCCACAAGGTGGCTACCCCGTATCACCTGCAAACTAGTGGGCAGCTTGAGGTCTCCAACAGAGAGATAAAGAGTGTGTTAACCAAGACTGTAAACGCCACAAGAACTGATTGGTTGATAAAGCTAGATGATGCACTCTGGGCCTACAGAACTGCGTTTAAAATACCAATTGGTATGTCACAATATAAGTTGGTGTTTGGAAAGGCCTGTCACCTGCCAGTCGAACTTGAACATAAAGCGTGGTGGGCATTGAAGCAGCTAAACTTAGATATTGAGACTGCAACCATAAGTAGAATCACAGAGTTGCATGAGCTTGACGAGTTCAGACATCTTGCCTTTGAGAGCACAAGACTGTACAAGGAAAGAATGAAGAGGTCACACGACCAGAACATTGTTGAGCGACATTTCAAACCTGGAGACATGGTATTGCTCTATAACTCAAGATTAAGGTTGTTCACTGGTAATCTTAAGTCAGGATGGTCTGGACCGTTTCGAGTGGTTGAAGTATTCCCTTCAAGTGCTGTAGAGATTGCTGCAGAGAAATGCTCTCGTACATTTAGAGTCAATGGGCAGTGAATGAAACTATATGTGGGCATGCACGAACCAAAGAAAGAGTCTGAGATCCACCCGATTGAACCTTAGAGGCCGAGCGAACCTTAAATGCACTCAATTGCATCGTGCCACGACGTTAAATCAGGTGCTGTGTAGGAGGCAACCCATAAATGTCTTGTAAGTGTAGTATGTAACTTCAGGTTTAAAAAAAAAATATCCCAACCGCGATCGTGGCCAGGACCACGGGAACCACAGCTAGGACGACGAAAATGACCGCGGTCGCGGCTCGGACCGTGGTTCGACTGCGAAAATCACTAGGGGTCATTAAATCCCCCGCGATCGCGACACGACCACGGTGTCAACCGCGGTGGACTCTGACCCAAATCGCGGCGTGCACCATGGGCGCGACTGCGGTCGGGTACCAGGTTTGGCAATTTTTTTTAGTTATTTTTTATTTTTATTTTTCTCTTTTTCTTTCACTTCTTCTTCTTTTAATTTTACAACGTAAACAAATCCCTTCTTCACAAATGCCCTCCTCCCCTAAATTCCCCCCAAATCCCTCTCTCTCTCTAAACCCTAACCCTCCCTTACATACTCTATACTTCTTCTTCCTCCTTCACAATCACTCCCATCTTCTTCCTCTAAGGTATGACTCCGACCCCCTCCTCTTTCATTTCTATTTTTGTTGTTGTATTATGTTAGTTAATGTTGTTCTAATATAGTGTTAGCTCTAGAATTTTGTTTTGTTTAGTTTTTCTTCTTCTTTTTTTAGTGTAATGTCATTTTTAGTATATGTTTGGTGAAGGGGCTGTGTTTTGTTCGTTTTGAATGGTGTTGTTTGTGGGTGATGGTTTAGACCAAGTGTGGGGTGTGTAGGTGTAGTGACGATTTGAATTGGGTATGTTTTCTTGATTCCCATAGGCCATGAATGTGAAGTTAATTACCTTGCCCACTAGTTGTTTGGGAAATTGCCTCAATGGAGCTATAAGGAGAGGTTGTGACATGGTTGTGGTGAAGTCTGAGTAACCACCCATAGTCACACAATTTAAGCTCACCCTAATCCATGTTTCTCTATTTTGACACGTAACATGAGTTCTTCATATAAGAGACGGAACACCGGGTGCTCGGCTAGGAGAAAAAACAGTGCACAGAGGTTCGATAGCACTCAGTTTGTCTCTGAAAAAGCAGAGACAAGGTACAATCAAAAACTTGCAAAGAAGTTACTCCATGAAGTCCATATAGATAGGAATGCATTGGTGCATGAGTGCCCCAACATGTTTAATGAGCTAAGGAGGTGTCAGCTAAACATTTTCTTTGAGACTCTTGAGGAGGCCAACATTCTGCTAGTACGGGAGTATTATGCAAACCTGCAAGAACACGAGGCCGGGGTTGTGATGGTACTGTCACACCTCCTTTTTACACATCTACCCCGAAGGATGAATGTATAAGAGAGTTTTTCCATTTAAAGTGACATTATTCGAACTGGGATTATTTATTTATGTTTTTTAGAGTCGCCACTTGGGATAGGATTGGTTTTTTGGTGTCCCAAGTCACCGGTTTAATATAAATCCCAAATCGAGTAAAATTTCGACTTCACGAATGGAGTCTGCGAACCAGAAATTCTGTGTAAGAAATTCTGTTGACCCGAGGGAAGGTGTTAGGCACCCCCGGATCCCGTGGTTCTAGCACGGTCGCTTAAATTATTATAAATAGCTAAAAATCTAATTTTTACATGCTCCAACATATAGTGCAATTTTATAATTATTTACCGCTTCTTAATTATTTTTACGAAAGTGAACGTCGTTTAAAAATGTATTTTCGGATCACGTCACATGAAATGCACCCGGATCCTAGACACATTCTTATTCAACGTTTTTGGATTTGGATTTAGGTTGCACGAAATGCACACCCGTATTTAGGAAGGTAAGATTATTAAAAACACGCCTAATGTGACTAACGTCTTTTTATCTTTGTGAGAGGCCGTGAAATTTGCTAAACGACACGCCCCAAGTTTTAAGTAATTTTATACAGATAATTAAGGAGGGCCCCAAAATTTGAACATTTTGTTTGGCGAGGCTCGTCTCACTTTTATTATTTAAAGGCCAACTTAAAGTAAACTAAAATTTTCTATTATTATTGGTCTCTAAAAAGGGTCTAACTAATTCGCATCTATAAATTCGGGCCTCGAGTCCAAGTTCGAATTCAAAAAAAAGGGATGACCCTCTTAATTTGAACCCGCTACCTAACTCAACACATAAATTTATATTGCAAATTATTCCCCTATATTCCTAATATAGCCTTACACAATTTTTGATTTCAGCATTGTTTGAGCCTTCAAATGTGGTCCTGTATAGGCAAACGAAATGCAGCTTTTGAAATTGCCCAGCTTTGGGCTTCTTATTATGACACTAGGCCCAACTTATCATTTGGACCTAAGGGCCTTATTGTCTGGCATCATTATTGATCCTAACTACTTTGTAAACCAAATGAACTCTTTATTTAATTAGCATGATCCATCTTGACCTTAAAAAACAATTAATTTAAAATTACACCTAAAGTATCGAACACTACTGGACTGCCTGGGAGCTACTACTTAACGAACTAAGTGGCTCAACATGCGATAAGGTATGAATCAAAAGTACAAGTTCCCAATCGAAACTAGTACATGAACCAACGTGAAAATCTGATATATGAGTACAACTCTAATTAATCTGATTAATTACAAAACTAAACTAGTAATTTTGAAAATCATTCATGAAATTTTAAAGAGTCTGACAGTCTATTTAGGTACAAATCCATGTATTGTTAGAAGAAACAAACTATTCTATTATTTTTAAAACTAAATAGAAGAGCTGGAACTTCATAGATCATACTTGATATTATTTTATCATTTCATAAACTTTAGCAATCCTACATTGAATCTTCACAATTGTATGGGGTCAAATGAATACCTGGAAAAAGGAACAAGTGAGAATCAGTGAAGTGAAGCAATAGCAGTACACATCAGCAGCTAACAGACCAATTTTGAACCCAGGAATTGTGTAAATCAGCCCCAAATACACTTGATAAATAGTAGCAAAAATAGTAGCAACAAAAATAAGCTTGAACAACCCAACTTTGACTTGATGTAACCCAAATACACTTGATAAAAAACTCAGGATTGTATAAAACATTTCAGCAGCTACATATGGAGTTAAAGAGTGTAGATTCACAGCTAGACATCCAAATTGATCTAAGTATCAATATTTTTGATGATTTTCGAAAGATTTCTATTTTTTTTTTGGTTTTGTTTATTTGGTTTTCTGGAAATATTTGTCTAAACTATGACTTCTATGACTATAACATCTCAGATTTGAAGCTCTTTATTTTGGAACATCAAATTTGAAATTTCAGACTTGAAAACAAAAGGATCTTAAGGTAATATTAAAGGTTGGAAGGTTTTTGGGGATTTTCAGAGATTCAAAAACTTCTTAGTGAAGACATGTGGGTTGCCATTTATAGGCAACAAACAGGACAGAAGGTTCTAGATGGCCCTCCCATTTTTTCCTCTTTTTTAATTTCAGATTTCATTTATTAACCCTTCAATTTATGACTTGTTTCTCAAGTTACTGCCCTAAGTTTGCTAAAATCTACACTAAAGTCCTATTCTAGAAGTCCCTATGATGTTCTTTTAACTATACAATACCTATACCACCCTTACCTTAGCTTTGAATTTACTAATCTTAACAAAACTACCCTTTCCTATGCCCAAACTACCCCTGAAATCCCCCTGCAATTACTAACCCTAATTAAACTCTAGCAGCTATAACCAACCAACTATACTAACTTAAACTAACTAAGATTAATTGATTGAAATTGAACCGTGATTTTAACGAACCATTATCTAACAGGTAAAGATGAAACTAAAATAAATTCATATCAACAACACAATCATTTATCAAAGGCAGGCGTACATAATATGAATCAATAGAATCAAAATTAATGCTAAGGAGACTGGTCAGAAAACAAAATCAAACTAAACTATTCAATAAAGTAAAAATTAAAGAACTAAACACTGAATTAAACCAACAATATCATAACCAAAATCAAAACAAAACTAAAAATCAAAAATTATGCGGCCTAAGTCAAAAAAATTAAACTAGAAATTAGAGGCTATGAGAGCAGAATTAATCAAACAAGAAAAAATCAATCAAAAGGAAGAAACTCACTGATTTTGGTCTTCAAACTCGATCGATTTCGAATTTGATTTTCAATTAATATTATATGTTTATTTTGTCCGAAATAAACACATAGCATTAATTTAAAATCAATCGAACACTGGAGATTCCCAAAAACAGGTTGAAAACACGAAAACCCTAGATGAGAAATTAGAGACAACCCAGTGAGATTCGAGAGCTTTTAGCTTGAGATTCAAGGTGCGGGGGTCATAGGGACTATGGGGGATCAATTTGGTACTGTTTGACTAACTAGGGTTTTGGGGTCGGATTTTTTATTTGAAATTCGAAGACATGCATGAGGATTCGAACAAAGCTGGCTAGGGATTTAGAACGAAGTCCTTGGGGAGAACACAGGATGTAAAACTGGGGACGTTTGGGGGTGGTGCTGCTGTGGGCGGCGGAGGCGGCGCCACTGTTTTGAATTATTCGAGAGGAAAGGCTAACATTCGAGGGAGAGTGTTATGGGTGTTGGAAAGAGGAGGGAAAGGGGAGCTTGTGGTGTTAATTTGGGGGTCATCAGAGCATCACCGCCGGCGGAGGCGATTCCCGGCCGGCAGCGCACGGCGTAAAGCGGCGGGGACACAGTGGTTATACACCGGCGGTACAGGGGGGGATGATACGAGGAAGAGGAAAATGTTTTTAGAGTCTGGACTGATTTTAAGACAATTAAATCTATTATTTGAGGATGCTTGTGGTCCGTTGGATGAGAAAATCGAAGGCTCAGATCAAACGACACCAAACGGCGTCGTTTCATTTACATGAGGGGTAGGCCGGATTTTTGAGCGTTTTTTTGGACTGGGCTGGGGACTAATTTGGATTGCTTTTGTTTTGGGTTAATGAAATTGCCTGAAAATTGGCCCAAATTTGGTCTTCTAATAAAGGCCACTCTTTAACCCTTATTTAATTGCTTTTTCTTTAATTTTCCTTTGTTTTTTTTTTTTTGCATTTTGTATTTTTGTATTATTTTTCTGATTATATAAAGATGCAAAAATTAAAATAAGTCCTAATATATTTCATAGCTAAATAATTTACTCCAAAAATTATTTAAAAACTATTTCATGACGAATTCACAATTAAAGTGAAATATTTTTGTTATTTTCTTCATATTTTGTTCTAAAACAAATTAACCCCTATTTAATACTAAATGTAAAATTAATTCCTAAAAGCAAATGTATTATCTATTTTTGTATTTTTCATATGATTTAAAAATGCACAGATAAAATGCAACAATGACCAGAAAATAAATTCATAAAAATTGTAAAAAATTGTTTTGTTTGGAATTTTGGGAATAATTAGCTTAGGGCAAAAATCACGTGCTCACAGCTGCCCCTCTTTGCCCGAAAACACAAAGAGTTTTCGTGCAAAGATAAGTTAGCGAAAAACGAGCGATTTTTTCCCGTTCGCATATTCCGCGTGAAGCATTCTTGGAAAGTTTGACAGCACCCTGCTTCAGAGGTTGCCTACATATCCTGGACTAAATAGGAATCTGGTCAGTGTAGTTCGGGTAGGTTTGGTAGCTGTGACTACTAAGAGATGTGAATTTCACTGCTGTTGTTGCTGCTACTACTTGCTGATCTCCTTATTACAGCAAAAGGAAAATCAAAGGTAAGCTTGCTATGCCTATCAACTGTGAGTTACAAGATTCCTATCTATGATTCTCTTGAAACTTGATCTTGAGTCTTAGCTGATTTTGTTGTGGACTTCGATCTATATCTTGATGCTCGCAAGTTGTAGGTGTTTTCTTCTTCATGCAGCATTGGGTCAAGACAGGATCAACGGAGCTTGTGACATCAATCAGATTTTGAGCCATCCGCGACTTTGCTTGCTTTGCATTTGAGTTTATTTCTTTTTGTTCTTTTCTTCTTTTCTTGATTCTAGGTTGAGACTCATTCCATTTGTCATCTCGCACCTTGTGTCTTGAGATCGACCTGCTTAAGATACCAAAACAAATAAATGAACAAAATTTTCTGCCCCAGTTTTCAGTAGGAAAATTTTGTGAGTTAGTTGTAACACATATCTAAGCAATCAGATCAGGATTGTGTATCTTTGTGAATGAATCCAGGTTATGCTAGGAGATGAACGGGTTATGCCGTGAAAAAAAGAGAAAAAAAGTTTCTCGGGTTATGCAATGGAGGTTCGCGGGTTATGCTGGGATAGAAGAAAAAAAGGTCCTCGGTTTATGCCAGGGAAGTCCACGAATTATGCCGGGGTAGAAGAGAAAGGTCCTTGGGTTATGCCAGGGAGGTCCACGGGTTATGCCGGGATAAAAGAAAAATGGTCCCTGGGTTATGCCAGGATAAAAGAAAAGGGTCCTTGGGTTATGCCAGGGAGGTCCACGGGTAATGCCGGGATAAAGAAAATGGTCCTTGGGTTATGACAGGGATGTCCACGGGTTATGCCGGGATAAAGGAAAAGGGTCTTTGGGTTATGCCGGGAAGGTCCACTAGTTATGCCGGGATAAAAGAAAATGTTCCTTGGGTTATGCAAGGGAGGTCCACGGGTTATGCCGGGATTTAGAAAGAAAAGTTACCTTGGGTTATGCCAGGGAGGTCCACGGATTATGCCGGGCTTTGGAAAGAAAAAAAAGCTCCTTGGGTTATGCCAAGGAGGTCCACGGGTTATGCCGGGGTAAAAGAAAAATGGTCCTTGGGTTATGCTAGGGAGATCCACGGGTTATGCCGGGATAGAAGAAAATGGTCCTTGGGTTATGCCATAGAGGTCCACGGGTTATGCCGGGATAGAAGAAAAGGGTCCTTGGGTTATGCCAGGGAGGTCCACGGGTTATGCCGGGATAAAAGAAAAAGGTCCTTAGGTTATGCCAGGGAGGTCCACGGGTTATGCAGGGATAAAAGAAAATGGTCCTTGGGCTATGCCAGGGAGGTCCACGGGTTATGCCGGGATAAAAGAAAATGGTCCTTGGTCTATGCTAGGGAGGTCCACGGGTTATGCCGGGATAAAAGAAAAGGGTCCTTGGGTTATGTCAGGGAGGTCCACGCATTATGCCGGGATAAAAGAAAAGGGTCCTTGGGTTATGCCAGGGAGGTCCACGCGTTATGCTGGGATAAAAGAAAAGGGTCATCGGGTTATGCTAGGGAGGTCCACGGGTTATGCCGGGATAAAGGAAAAGGGTCCTTGGGTTATGCCAGGGAGGTCCACGGGTTATGCCGGTATAAAAGCTTGCACATTTTCTTTTTCTCGTTTGGGTTGAGCATGCTTCTTGCATGGTTTCTTTGAATAAGATGTGTTTTCAACAAAGAAAAATTTGTTAGTTTGAAACGGTGGTTGGTTTTGTGGCCTTGATCATCCCAATTGCTTGATCCCGGCCCCCTTTGCGTTGAGAACTTTGCTGCTTGTTGGCCTTGAAGGTGAATCTCTTTTCAAACCGACCAGGTTCAACTCTCAGGGTTTCATTATGACTCGCCCGTATGGGTTCTGGCCTTTTCACTTTATTCTACCTTTGCCTTTGATTTGCTTTCTTTTCCAATGTCTTTACTTTGGAAGCAATCAACCACCATGAGCGATCGGGAATGGACTGGCGCACCCGTTGAGGCTGGGTAGCTTCTTTGGCTCTGGCCAGGCGGAGTCCGATAGAACCAATCCTGCCACCTTTCTTTGTAGTAATTCCGGAATCAGTGTTAAACAGAAAGGGATTTAAGGAAGAAATACACAAAAGGCAATCGAATGAGTTTAAAAAGAAGCATCTTTTTCGGGGAAAAAGAAGGACTTATCTGGGGTGCATGATGGCTTCAAATGAACATGACATGCTTCTTGGACTGGACGCCCGACCCACACGAAGTTTCCAGCTTCTCGTGAACCCATTGATCCGTATTTCAAAACCAGGGAACCTTGCCAGGACTCTTTTAGTGATGATATGTCTTTTTTCGACCGACAGCGCCCTTTGCGGGTTTTCGCCAATCGACCTCTCTCATTTCTCTTCTCACCATCGCCCGATAGTGCTCTTTGCGAGTTTTCTGTAATAGGACTCTCTCATTTTCATTTTCTCTACTCACCATCGCCTTATGGTGCCCGAAGGTTTTCATCGATAAGACTCTCTCATTTTATTTCTCTCACTTTGAATTGTATCAGACTCCAACAATATTGTTTTGCACTTTCCCGCTTTTGTCGATTGATCGGAAGGACTTGGACAAGGTCTTTGGGTAAAAAGGGTTTTGGGCGGAACTACAACTTTGGAACCGTTTCGGTGGGTTCATGGCTGAACCATCATATCATCTGCCCCAGTTTCAATTTTTGGGGAAATTAGGATTTTTGTTTTGGTGAGACTGAACCTCAGGGAGTGGCTACCTACGCACCCTTTCGATATCAAGTCAAACGTAGTTCAGGAAGATAATTTTTTGTTTTTGTTTTTGTTTTCCTTTTCTTTTTCTTGTCATCATATTTTCTTTTTCTTTTCTTCTTTTTTTTCTTTTTCTTTTTCTTTTATTTTTCTATTTCTTTTTCTTTTCTTTTGGTACTTCCGGATTCCAAAGTTGGTAGTCGATGAAAAGGAACCAGCTCAAAGGGTTTGCGAAGGATTGATAGTGTTTGGGGTAACGGGAAGGAAAGCCTTCGTCATCTCAATTGCACAAAAGCCATCACCCCAGGGGGTCTAGACATAGTACCTTTTTACTGCATCCGCATTGACTGCTGTTTCAGGATCATTTCCCTCAATGTCTCCTAGATACACTGCTCCTTTCGGCAAAATTTTTCGGATTATGTATGGACCATTCCAATTGGGAGCAAACTTTCCTTTTGCTTCCTGGTGATGAGGGAGAACGCATCTGAGCACGAGCTGTCCCACTTCAAAGTTCCTGGGACGCACTTTCTTGTTATAGGCGCGGGCCATTCTTTGATGGTACAACTTCCCGTGGCACACTGCGGCCATCCGTTTTTCATCAATTAGTGACAACTGCTCTAGACGGGTTTTAACCCATTCACTGTCCTCAATTTCTGCATCAACGATTATACGAAGCGAAGGAATTTCTACTTCTGTAGGTATGACTGCCTCAGTTCCGTAAACCAACAAATGTGGGGTGGCTCTGATTGATGTACGCACTGTGGTGCGATACTCGAGTAATGCAAAAGGTAGCTTTTCATGCCATTTCTTGGAGTTTTGAATCATCTCTCTCAAAATCTTCTATATTCTTATTCGCTGCTTCAATGGCACCATTGGCTTTTGGCCGATAAGGGGTAGAGTTTCTATGTGTTATCTTGAATTGTTCGCATACTTCTCCCATCAGACGACTATTCAACTTTGCAGCATTGTCGGTAATGATAGTTGCAGGAATACAAAAGTGACAAATGAGATTAGAATGCAGAAAATCTTCCATAGCTCTCTTGGTGACCGACTTGAGAGTTATGGCCTCAACCATTTTGTGAAGTAATCGATTGCAACCAGTGTGAATCTATGCCCGTTTGAAGCTTTCAGCTCGATTGGCCCAATGACATCCATACCCCAGGCAACAAACGGCCAAGGTGCTGACATCGGATGAAGCTCTATTGGAGGTGCATGAATCAAATCACCGTGCACTTGGCATTGATGACATTTTCGAACAAAGCTGAAGCAATCCTTCTCCATGGTTATCCAATAATATCCCGCTCGCAGGATTTTCTTTGCCAAAACATATCCTTTCATATGAGGTCCGCAAACCCTTGCGTGCACCTCATGCATAATTCTTCCGGCTTCTTCAGCACCAATGCATCTTAACAAGTTGAGGTCCGGGGTCCTTTTGTACAAAACATCGCCGCTTAAGAAGAAACCACTCGCATGCCTTCTAATGGTTCTTTTTTGATCTCCCATGGCTTACTCGGGGTACTCTTGTGTTTTCAGAAACCTCATGATATTATGATACCATGGCTGAGTGCTAGGTTCCACCTCGACCTCATTACAATAACCGTGCCTCTCTTTGATTTGAATTTCCAGGGGATCAATATGGTCATTGCCTGGGTAAGGCAGCATTGAAGCTAAAGTGGCGAGTGCATCAGCTAGTTCATTGTGACATCGAGGAATGTACTTGAACTCTATTGACTTGAAGCGTTTAGTGAGATCTTCCACGTGTTTTTGATATAGAATGAGCTTAACGTCTCGAGTCTCCCACTCCCCTTATGCTTGCCGGATAATCAAATTGGAGTCCCCCGTGATCAATAAGTCCTCAACTTCCTGGTCGATCGCCATATTCACGCCCATGATGTAGTCTTCATATTCAGCTGTTTTGTTTGTGCAGAAGAACCGGAGCCTAGCTGTAGCTGGATAGTGCTGGACATTGGGTGATATCAGGATTGCCACAATGCCTACACCTCTTGTCTTTACCGCTCCGTCAAATAACATTTTCCAAGTACGAGTGTCTTCAGAGATAGCTTCTACTGAATTAACTTCTTCATTTGGGAAGTATGTGCTCAATGGTTGATACTCCTAATCAACCGGGTTTTCTGCTAAATGGTCTACCAATGCCTGGGCTTTCATTGCCGTGCGAGTGACATAGACTATGTCAAATTCAGTGAGCAGGATTTGACATTTTGCCAGTCTCCCAGTGGGCATCGGTTTCTGGAATATGTATTTCAAAGGATCCAACCTGGTTATGAGGTAGGTAGGGTGGGCTTAAAGATAGTGTCTCAACTTTTGAGCAACCCACGTTAGAGCACAACATGTTCTCTCCAACAAAGTATACTTGGACTTGTAGCTGGTGAACTTCTTACTCAGATAGTAAATTGCCTGCTCTTTCTTGCCGGTTACATCGTGTTGCCCCAGAATGCAACCAAAAGAGTTTTTTAACACTATTAGATACAAGAAGAGAGGTCGCCCTGGCTCGGGTGGGACCAACAGCCGGAGGCTTTGATAGATATTCCTTGATCTTGTCGAAGGCCTCTTGACATTCGGATGTCCACTTGAGTGCTGCATCTTTCTTCAATAGTTTGAATATGGGCTCACATGTGGTAGTCAGTTGAGTAATGAACCGACTAATATAGTTTAACCTGCCCAGTAAACTCATCACGTCTTACTTATTTTTGGGAGGAGGTAGATCTCGAATAGCTTTTATCTTTGTTAGATCTAACTCGATCACTCTTCTACTGACTATGAAACCCATGAGCTTGCCTGACGAAACTCCGAAGGCACATTTGGCCGGATTCAGCTTCAAATCATACTTGCGCAGCCGTTCAAAGAACTTTCTCAGGTCTCGAACATGATCATTCTGAGTCCGGGGCTTGATAATTAGGTCATCCACGTACACCTCTATCTCTTGGTGCATCATGTCATGGAAAATGGCGGTCATGGATCTCATACAGGTTGTCCCTGCATTCTTCAGCCCAAATGGCATGACCCAATAGTAGTAACTGCCCTAGGGTGTAGTGAAAGCTGTCTTCTCTGCATCTTCTTCACCCATCAACAGCTGTTGATATCCTACGTAACAATCCACGAAGGATTGTATTTCATGTTTGGCGCAATTATCAACAAGGATATGGATATTGGGCAACGAAAAATTATCTTTGGGACTCGCCTTATTCAAATCTCTGTAGTCCACACATACCCGGGTTTTCCCGTCTTTCTTTCTCACAGGAACCACATTGGCTAACCATGTATTATATCGGACCACCCAGATTACCCCTGCTTTCAGCCGTTTTTTGATTTCTTCTTTGATCTTATCATTGATATCGATTTTAAACTTCCTTTGCTTTTGTTGCACTGGGGGACAATCGGGGTAAATTGGCAATTTACGCACCACTAGATCCACACTCAGTCCCAGCATATCATCATACGACCAAGCAAACACATCTTTGAACTCAAACAAGAGTAGGATTATTGCATCTTCAGTTTTCTCATCTGTCTGAATGCCTATTTTGGTTTCCCTTATTTCTTCAGCAGTTCCCAAATTAACTGGTTCAGTGTCATTCAGATTTGGCTTAGGTTTGTTCTCAAATTGTTCCAATTCTCGGTTTATTTCCCTAAAAGCCTCATCTTCATCATATTCCGATTCTTGATTCATTATTTCACAATTAGACAACGTATTTGAGTCTAGGCATGAAGTTCGCAAGCATGTCATGTTATTTAAAGCCGCATTATTATAACTGAAAAGAAAAGATAAAAGGGAAAAAATAACAAATATAAGAAATACTAAAGAGAAAATGGACGATGAAATATTGATTTCATTTCTTGGAATTTTTGGAAGATAATAGGGTTTAAATTCATGAATTCAAAAGACAAGAAACTAAAAGAAATATCCGAGTTAGACCATAAGACAACTCGAGATGCAGAAAAGGTGATAAGGCTAGTTTACTGGGACTCTCGCCTGATCGGGAAAGGCGTAGCCTTCCAATTTTGGACTTTGGCGTCAGGTCCCATATAGAGCACCTCAGCGGTGCTAGTCCTTTCCCGTGGCTGGACCATGTTGGTTTCATAAAGCATTTGCCTCATAGCTTCACAGATATCTTCTATTTCATCAGCCGTGAACACCTCATCTTCTTCTTCTGTGCCATCCTGAGGCTTGACAAAGGTCTCATACAGATGTGGCAATGGCTGCGGTAGGGCCCATCCATATTTCTTTCTTTCATTGGCCCATTTCTTATCATCTGGGGTAGGGTGGAAGCCTATCCCGAAATACTTTTTTGCGGCGGGTAGTGTTACCGGTTCGGCTATTCCTTGCAAAGCTTTTCCCAACCCTTTTCCTGGCTTGAAACCGTGTTTAATCATTTCTTTGGCTACCATGATCGAAGCATTGGACAAGAAATGCTGGGGGCATGGCTGTCCTTCCTCATATGGTTCAGCTATCACGATTTAAAAGGATTGATAGACAATATGCTCACTTCCCTCCTTCGCTTCCAGGCATGGGATAGATGGGTCACGATATATGGACTGCTCACCTTCCCTGTGGACCACGATCACCTGATCTTCGTGCTCAAATTTCACCATCTGGTGGAGGGTTGAGGGCACTGCTCCTACAGTATAGATCCAAGGCCTTCCCAAAAGAAAATTGTAAGATGTGTCCATGTCTAACACTTGGAAGGTCACCTCGAAATCCACCGAGCCTATGGTCAGTATCAGATCAATTTCGCCGATGGTATCTCTTTTAACACCATCGAAGGCTCGCACGCAAACATTATTTGGATGGATCCTTCCTGTCCCTATTTCCATTCCTTGCAAAGTATAGTGTGGGCAGATGTCAACCCTCGAGCCAACTTCCACTGTGACCCGTTTAACGTAGTAACCTTCACATCTGACTGAAGGAGAATTGGTTGACAACGAATAATCTTTCTGCCATCGTTTCAAGTTGTTCAACCGAAGTCTCGGTAGGCACATATGCTTTGTCCAGAGTTTTCATAAGGATCTTCTGATGTTCCGCAGATTTGGTCACCAATGACAGCAGTGACACTTGCTCATGACACTTCCTCAATTTGTCTACTATTTAATAATCTGGCATTTTCATTTTTTGAAATAATGTCTCTGCCTCTTCAGCGCTCACCGATTTCTTAGATGGAAAACGCTTTCGTGTGGCATTGTTTATCTCTTGTATATTGGAATATTTTTCTACAGGGACTGTTCTTGGCAGTTCTCCCGAGATTTCCTTGCCTTTGTATGTGACCACTGTTTGTTGGTAGTTCCACGGCACTGCAGAGGGGTCAGTCATGGGCTTCTGTGGTGTGCGTCCAATAAACACTGGCTCACTCAGCTGAGGCGATTTAATTGTCCCCCGCATCACATAGGTCCCTTTCGGCACATACATCTGTGTCCCCTTCTTCCCTTCACACTTCCTCGTAGTGCTCACAACTAGTGGTTTCTCTTGACGACCTCGCGACATATAAAGAGCCTCGTGTTTAGGAGGCACCGGCTCTGCTTTTGTCTCAGTTTTATCCTTAGGCTCAAGGTCGACAGCTTTATTCTTCTTATCCTTTTTTCCCTACTATGGGGCAACCTTGGGTTTCCTTTCGGCATTGGCAATAGCAATTATGGCTTTCAGAGCGGGGTCAAAGTCTCGGTCTTCACAAATCATACCGATTACCGGCCCGTTGTTGTGAGCGGGCAAAGGGTTATTGGTAACGTTCGGAACTTCGTCGTCCCTCAACACTATTTTCCCTTGTTCGATCAAATCTTCCACAGCCTTTTTCAATGTCCAACAGTCATTGGTGTGATGGCCTTCTACCCCTGAATGGTATGCACACCTGACACCCCGCTGATATGATGGTGATTCCGGGTTTTGCCCATTTGGGGGTATGGGTTGCAGCAAATTCATCTGGACAAGCTTAGTGAACAAGGTGGAGTAGGGTTCACCGATTGGTGTAAAAGTTTGTCGTCTAGGTGCTTCTCGAGGGCGGAAGTTATTTGGTGGTGGTCGGGGGGTATATTGGTTTTGGTAAGGTGGCTGGTTTCTCAGGAATAGAGGTGGGTTTCGGTTAGCTTATGGTTGCGGGCGGCCAAAAGGTTGAGCATTCATTACCGCATAAAGTGGAGGAGCATAAGTCATACCTGTGTGAGGGTAACAGTGCTGAGGGGTTCTTTCTGAGAACACCGGTCTAGGAGCCTGGTACCTTCTTCCGCCTGATACCGCCATCACTGTTTCTTCTTTTTTTTTTGCCCTTAACCATTCCCCCATACCCGCCTTGGATGGCTTGGGAAGTTGCCCTTATGGCTGACTGGCTCAAGATTCTGTCCGTCTTTAGCCCATTCTCTACTATTTCTCCAGTTTTTATTGCCTCTGCAAAAGGCTTAACCATAGCGGACATCATGTTTTGAAAATAATCTGCCTCCTAATCCTGTAAGAAGACAGTGACCATCTCAACCTCATCCATTAGAGGCTTCACTCTTGACGCATGTTCAATCTATTTGATTGCGTATTCGCGGAAACTCTCTAAGGGCTTTTTCTTTAGGTTTGCCAAGGAGTTCCTGTCTGGCACAATGTCTATATTACACTAAAATTCTCGAACAAAATCTCTAGCAAGGTCATCCCAGATATGCCATCGAGATATGTCCTGATCCATTTACCACTCTGACGCTATGCCCACCAAGCTTTCTCCAAAGTAAGCCATTAATAACTCTCCTTTCCCACCAGCCCCACGCAATTGATTACATTACTTTTTGAGGTGAGAAATGGGATCTCCATGTCCATCACACTTTTCGAACTTCGGCGTTTTGAATCCCATAGGCAGGTGCACGTGAGGGAAAATGCACCGAGCATAGTAAGAAACACTCTTCTGACCGCTTAAACCCTGCATATTTTTTAGACTCTGCTCTAAGCTCCTCATTCTCTTTGTCATTTCATCCTTCTCTGGGGCTTTAGGGGTTTTGTCCTGCCCCTGTATGATCTCATATGGTGGTCGGAGTAGGTATATTGAGGATAGTGAGGAGTGTCGGCGTGAAAAACTGGATTCTGAAATGTGAAGACCGAAGGGTCAAAAGCATGTTTTGGTATAGATGGTTGGGTGGTTGCGGATGATGGTGGAGCTGTAAAGATATTGGGAGCAATTTCAGATGGGAACACTTGGGGATGATCCTCAGAGGGTGTTCCAAAGAAGTTAGCAGTCACAGTAGGTTGCCCTAGAGGAATATTTGGGCGGCTGATAGGAACAGTGGTAGCACCTCCAGATCTAGGGAACAACTCCGGGAATCTGGGGATAGTGCTTGGGGGATCCTTCCCGTTATTCCAAGCATCCCACATTTCCATCAAGCGCAAGCGCAGGATTCGATTTTCTTCAGATGTATAGGATTCAGAAGCCGGGATCCCAGAGATTGGGCTATCTTCAGGTATGGGGACTGCAGGCAAGGTCATTTCAGATGACATCTCTGTTTTTCCTTTAGATCTGGTGAAGTATCGATGCGAGGCCAGTACACCACAAACCAACCACGGTTTCTAAAATACTCAACTGGATATGACAACAGCAAACAGTTAGTGTGAAACAAGTAACAGACGGGTAACTACACATTGGTGTGTGATGCACCTATACAGTTAAATGGATATCTACATGTTTGCTTCGGTTGCATGCGTCATCCCGGCTTTTCTTCTTATTCCTTTTCTCGTTTCTTTCTCTTTTTATTTTGTTTTCTCTCATTTTCTTTTCCATTTCATTTTCTTCTTTTCCTTTTCTTTGTCCATGGTTTTTTTCTCGATGCCTTATTTTTCTTTTGCGTTTCTTTTCTCTCTTGTTTTTTCCTTTTTATTTATCTTATTTCTATATTTCCTAGGATTACGGTCGAATCTTATGTAGATTGCCTATGTATCACGACCCCACATGAATCAGACCAAGCGTAGTTCTTGCAAACAAATACAAAAGTAAGAAAACAATTTTTGGGAATTTTCAATTTTTCATTGATAACAGCTGTAGTTACAACAGCTACTAGACTATTTGTTTTTCTTTTCTTGAAATGGAAATTACAAAAATATGACTCAAAAGAAAAATACATACTCGATTAACTAAGAATACATCAATGCTTCAAATCTTGGGGCCCGCGGAGCATCATTCGGCATTGCCGCGGGCCAACGTGCGAGAACCCTTTGCAACTAATCTAAATCATTCATAACCTGGCAAACAAATGTCATCACTGAGGAAAAGGACGTGGTACGACCCATTCGCTCATAGGCCTGACATTTCATGACAATACAGTGGGCAATGTTTCTAATCCTTTCCCTGATTCGGTCCTTTTCTTGGAGCAGTCAGCTTATTTGTTGTGTACGAGCCTGTAGCACTTGAGAGTCCTGGAAGTGCAAGTCTTGTAGCAATTTAATTTTCCTTTCCATTTCTGCAATTAACCCATAGTACTGGTTCATCTCGGCTTGGAATTCTTTATCTCGCTGGGTTGTCTTTTCTTCCATAGTATTCATTTTCCTCTTCATTTTGGCGATAGTCCCCTCGTAGTTTCTCCTCATTTGTTGCACAAATTGGGCTCTTTCTTTAGTCTTTTTGGCCCACTGCGCCCCGAGTCTTGCCATATTTCCTTTGGATTTTTCTAGTTCTTCTTGGCAGTCCGAAATTTGTTTCTTCAACCCTTTGATCATCCTTTCATCAGATAGACTTCTTTCTTGGTTCTGGGCATCTATTTTCATTTGTTTAATTTGGGCTTTGAGTGCTTCATTCTGCTGAGCTAATTTCTTTTTATCACCCTCGTCGGCCGCAACCTGTACACTTTTGTCAAAATGGAGGTCCCGGTCTATCACGCCCCAACCTCGGGAGGCGCGACCGGCGCTCAATCAAGTGAACCCGACCGAGCAAGCCTTGCCGAACACTTTATACCCCAAAATCAATATGAATATGGAACCCATGACTTTTATTAATTTAGACGAGAATACATGGTGCGTACTACATCATTGGTTCATTTCATATCACAAAGATTTTACCGTGCATAAGCTAGCTTCAAGGATTCTATCAGAGTTATAGTTTATAGAGATCACAAGTTTAGGATCACAACATATATAGTGGACTCCCCGAACACCCATACATAACCCACACTGGTGTCTTTGGAGCCTCTAAAGATACAACAGATAAACATAACTATGCCGGCAACAAGGCCCCAACCATACCTCAAAAGTGGAAAGTTGTAATAACAAAAGATACACCATCTAGCCATATGGAAGAAAAATGGGCTCACCGAGACTTCAAGTAGAGAAATGCTCCGCTACACACGATCGGCACTATCCGCTATGGAGCCACCTACAATCATAACACGAATGTAGCGCCCCCGGCAAAAGGGACGTCAGTACATTTGAATTGTACTGCTTTGTATAACTAAACACCATTTTACTAGAAAGAACTATAAAATAAACACAAGCAATTAATAAGGGCAAATCAAGAAACAATTCATATAATCTTTCATAGAATTTCCACACCATAGATTTGGGCATATCTATCACATGTTCACCACTATTCTCATTACCACCGCCATCTCGAGCGGAGTCCGGCCACGACCCGACCGGCTAGGTCACCTCATTGGAGGCATTACTCTCAATCAACAGTTTATTTCCCTTATCCGGAATTCAATATCAGTATATTACCACCATGTGTGCGTCATGGTGTCCGAGAACGACCCGATCGGCTAGGTTACCTCATTGGAGGCATTACTTCATTCTCATTAGTCAACAATTCAAGTCTTTATCCCACACGTATCATAACAATTCTTGGGGCACTCACGGCCACCATCACCACATTGTTTCCCCTCTTCAATATTCATTTTACAAGTTGTGGTCATAGACACATATATCAAGGATAATTCAAGTTGCAATCACAGGTAAGTGAGCACATAGCTAGCATGAATAATTCTTTGTTTCAATGTTGGCTTATAGCCCAAGTATTTCAACACATAACA